>JAMKCH010046984.1:0-11949 GCA_023653785.1 Ophioderma brevispina
GAGCCGCGAGCTATACAGCCCGCGAAGACAGACACATAGCGACACAGGCAAAGCACGGGCACGCAGCGCGCCCCGAGAGGGCATGCTGCAGCCTGCACTGAGCCCCCCGCGGAGGCAAGCCACAGAGGCTGCCCCGCAGGAGCGCCGAGAACGGAAACACCCACGGGGTGTGCCGTAACGGCTGAACCGTAGCGGGAACTAGCGCAGGATGACCCGCACCAGTGACTGCAACGGTACCCCGCGTAAGCGGGGGCCAACCTGGTGAGGCGCCGCGTGCCCCACCTAGCCCGTGATGGCCTGGTGAAGCATGCAGTGCGAGCCCGATTGACACCGCGTGGCTAGCAGGCTAGCCATGCGGGGAGCAGTGAGCGTAACCGACACCCGCGGCGCCCCATGAGGGAACGCCAAGGAAACCACCTCAGGGCTCAACGAAGCAAGCCCCGAGGCTGGTATCACAGCGGCGTGGTCGCGGAGTCCGAAGACCCCAAGACCATAGCGCCGAGTGTCGGTACTAGAAGCGATGGATCGGCCCGAGAAAACCTGGGCATCACCATTGCCACCACACCGCTACCGGACGGACTGCAGCAGCCCATTCTCACGGGGAAAGGGCAGAGCATTCCACGCTAGCCTGCACCGATAAAGCAACGAGCTAAATCAGGCGAGCCAGCGCCAGCAGCGCGCTAGCCAGGCAAGCCCCCGAGAGAGCCGACCGACTAGCACGCTGTAAAGCAGCCGAGGCTGCCATACCGGGATGTCCGCAGCCGCCAAAATCCCCAAGGGAAAAAGGCAGCGCAGACCGCGCTAGCCTGCACCGGAGAAGCCCCTAGGGCTAGACCAGGCGATCCAGCGGCCGGTAGCGAGGTAGACGGGCAAAACTCCTGAGAGAGAAACGCCCTACTAACACGCCATGAAGTAGCCGAAGCTACAACATCTTCAGGTGCTCCCAAAGCAGCGGGGCCGCCTTGGAAGAACCTCGGTCCGGAGCCTGAACACCACCCCCCCTTTCCCTTAGCGAAACATAGACAGAGAAACTGTGTTCAATGGCGAACCATTGAAAACAGAAAGGCCACCGCAAAAGAACGAGCACCAAACGGAGCGACAGCGGAAGCGAGAGCAGTAATGAACGCACAGAGAAAGAGGGTCGCGGGGCAGCGAGCGCAAAAAACGCTAAAAAGGGGGAAGCGAGCCAAATGGGCGCATGTGTCGGAACGAAAACGAGCGTGGAAAAACAAAAGGCGTGCCGCGGTAAGACCCGGCCCGCCAACGCGGAGACAAAGATACCGTCGCGGTAACAAAGTCACACACGGTAAGAATTTTCCAGTTTTCACATATTTCATTAAATATACAACAAGCATAAGAATAAAATAATAGACACACACACCCAATAGAACTGTTTTATTGATAGTATAGAAACTACAAGAAACAGAAACAGGCTTACAAAAAGCAAGGCATCCAAAGCACGCAAACACGTGCGGCAATGGCTGCCTTTGTTTACCTTTTTTCCCGCACAAAAATCACATGACCGCAACAGCGGTAAAAAAGGATATATATATAAAGAAGAACTCTCCGATGGGCGAAAAAACTACAGCTATTTCCGACCAGGTAGAGTGATATTCCAATTAATATAATCCAGATATAAATCCGGTAATTGGTGTGGTATATATATAGGAGTATTCCGATTGAGAAGACCATCAGTCTACCCAAGGTGCCAAACACCACTTTTTATGTCAACCTCACATGGGATGCTGTCAAAGGTTGTGTGGTAATTCCAATTGTTCCGCAGGGGATCTCCCATAACAACTTCTAGGTGGACAACCGAAAAATTCTCTCAAACAAAATGGTGTCATTTTTCAAATGGCCGCCATTTTAAACTATTAATGACCGTATCTCAGCCCACAGTGTAAGAGATGTTGGATTTTTATGGATAACCTGGTTTTTGGGTCCCTGAATACATTGGTGCCATCAAGCTACACATATAAATCTAATATACCAATATGCGGCCATTTTTTTAAATGGCTGCCATTCAAACTATTTTTACCTATCTCAGCCCAAAATGTACATAGAGTTGTAATTTTGGTGGCTATACCAAGGTTCCTTATCGTAGAATCCATTGGGGCACTCACTCAATGCAACTTTATCACTTCTAACAAATTATCCAATGCTGTCAAATGGCCACCAAAGTTTTGGAAGACCCCAAGACCATAGCGCCGAGTGGCGTACTAGAAGCGATGGATCGGCCCGAGAAAACCCGGGCGTCAACATTGCCACCACAAGAACCGCTAACCGCTAACCGGACGGACTGATCCTCCCATTCTCACGGGTAAAGGGCATAGCAATACACAACTCTAAGCCCTCACTCAATAAATCACAAGCTAAAAAATCAGTCGGCCAAGCGCCGGCAGAGGCGCTATCCAGGCAAGCCCCCTAGATAGCCTACCTACGTATTCCACCTGTAAAGCAGGCCGAGGTCTCCATAGCCGGGATTTCCCAGCCGCCAAAATCCCCAAGGGAAAAAGGCAGAGCAGACCGCGCTAGCCTGCACAAGAGAAGCCCCTAGGGCTAGACCAGTCGATCCAGCGGCTGGTAGCGAGGTATACGGGCAAACTCCTGAGAGAGAAACCCCTACTAACACGCCATGAAGTAGCCGAAGCTACCACATCGTCAGCTGCTCCCAAAGCAGCGGGGCCGCCTTGGAAGAACTTCGGTCCGGAGCCCGACACACCCCCCTTCCCCTAGCGAAACATAGACATAGAAACGTGTTCAATGGCGAACCATTGAAAACCTAGGCCCCGCAAAAGAACGAGCACCAAACGGAGCGACAGCGGAAAGCTAGACCCGTAAATGAACCACCGAGAAAAGAGTTTCGCGGGCTGCGAGCGCAAGAAACGCTCAAAGGGGGGAAGCGACCCATGGTGCACGGGTCTGGAACGAAAACGAGCGTGGAAAAACAAAAGGCGTGCCGCGGTAAAAACCGGCCCGCCAACGCGGAAACAAAGATACCTTCCGCGGTAACAAAGTCAACCACTTTAAGAATTTTCCGTTTTTCACATATTTCATTAAAATATACAACAGCATAAGAATAAAATTAATAGACACACACACCCATAATAAACTGTTTTTAAAGTATAGAAACTACAAGAACATAAACAGGCTTCAAAAGCCAGGCATCCTAAACCCTCAAACACGTGCGGCCAATGGCTGCCATTGTTTACCTTTTTTCCGTCCCGCACGAAAATCACATGACCGCAAATCTGTAAAAAATGATATATATATAAGAAGAACTCTCCGACGGGCGAAAAAATAACAGCTATTTCCGACCATGTATATTGTATTCCAATTAATAATCCAGATCTAAATCCCGTAATTGGTGTGGGTAGATATATAGGAGTATTCCGATTGCGAAGTACCATCATCCTCCCCAAGTGCCAAACCCCCCACAACTTTTTTAAGTAACCTGACATGGATGCTGCAAAGGTTGTGTTGGTTATCAATGTGTCAGCAGGGTCCTCCCATAACAACTTCTAAGTGGACAAACCCTGAAAATACGCTACCACCCAAATGGGTTATTTTTCAAAATGGCCGCCATTTAAAACTATTATGACCGTATCTCAGCCCACAGTGTAAGAGATGTTTGGGATTTTTATGATAAAACCTAGATTTTGGGCGTCCCTGAATACATGGTGCAATCACAGCTACACATATAATCTAATATACCAATTGGCGGGCCATTTTTTTTTAATGGCTGCCATTCAAAACTAATTTTTCCATATTCTCAGCCCACAATGTACATCGAGTTTAATTTGGTGGCTATACCAAGGTTCCTTAGGTCGTAGATCCATTGGGGCAATCACCAATGCAAAACGGATCACTTCTAAACTTATCCAAAATTCTGTCAAAATGGCACCAAAGGTTTGGAACCATTTTTAGAGAACGCTTGAATTTAACGGTGCCTCCACGAAAATGTTAAATCGTTAATTCACATGGTTTTCAAACGACACAATTTATAGTTCATGCTAATGGTTCTATACTTAACAGATTTAATGAACTACTGTATTGTATCAATTTTTCATGTGGTGCAGTATTGAAAATGAAGGCGATTCTTCTATTCTTTCCTTTCAGTACCGAATCAGGATAATTCAGAAAGTGCAATGTAGATAGGTGGCATAGAATTGTAGACATCACGTTCTTGATTGAAAGGATCATTCCCAGTAACAAATTATAATGACTGCCAATAATGATTAGTGACGATTAAGGCCATCAAAACCAACACACACAGCCTATTGGTAGCATTAAGCCCGCTCTTAGTTTGTGTATACAGGACGTCCCAGAAAAATTAATCCTGAAAAAATCTTAATTTTGGTGAAACTGCATGTTGCTGTATGGCCGTAATACATTATTTTACTATAACGTAGAAACGTAACCTTTTCTCCACCATACCTCACTGAAAACACCATGTTTTGTGAAAATAAGGAATATTTTGAGGGTTTAAATGCTTCCTTACCGAAGTAGGGGGAAAACAAGGTCAAGCCCCACTTGAATGCAAATGATGTTGACCTTTGGTGCGCCGAACAGTTGGAACTAAGCATTTAAGACAGTCAAAACTATTTCTTATTTTAATCCTATGAGCTCCATCAATAATTGGCATCCTTTTTTATCCAAATCGGAGTAATTTTAAATTTGACCCTTTTACAACTGATTTATTGATTTTTGCTGTTTTTAGCCTATAACTCCAAAACTTTTTGGCCACAGTATAGTACACACTATACCTTTTGGGAATCCTTAAATGATTAACTATTAACTTGGAATACTTTACAACATGATTGGATCATTTCCAAATTTGACCCCTGTATTGACCTTTGACTCCGAAACCAATCCCCCCCCCCCCTACGATAACTCACTTTTTTTGGTAAATGTTGACACCTTTTAACCTACCAAACTCAGTTTGAAATCAGCTTCTTTAAATGTTTTTCAACAGATTTGCTAGAATATGTTTACTTTTGAGTTACTATTATTTTTTATTTGGCAACAGGTGGAAAACTTATGGCCAGATTAACTTTTTAACATAGTTTAGGTTATGTGATAAAATCTACTGAGGAATTAAGTCAATTCAATGGTAAAACGCATTCATACTTCAAACATTTAAGTACATTGTAGCAACATGGTGCAGCCTACAACTCGACAAAGAATGTCCGTTGTGACAAAATTTCATGACACAAAGAGCATACAAGCTACTCAAAATGCTTTTAGGGAAGCCCTTTCCCTGAGAGGAGCCGACCATCTGGGCAAATGTGAAGAAGTATCGAGATTATGCGTTGAAAAGTCCGATGTTTTATGTTTCCGTAATCCGCCCGCGTTACGATTTTCGGCCCGCCTTGAGATGCTGAAATCTTTAAAAGTTAATTATTTTGTATTTTAAGAAAATATTCAAGGTTTCTTCGTGTGATCACATCTTGTGATGTGATTTTTAGTATATTTTAACCAAGAACAGATTTGCAAAACCATTTTTAAATGGTCCGGTGGCAGTTGACACAATATTTTAGCTAGTAGAGCACGCTGAAGGTGGGTGAATTGCTGTTTATTCCAATTACGCATAATGAAAGGAAAAATTAAAGAGTTGCCTCATTATTATTGCCCCAAAAAATGGTTACGGAAAACATAACTTGACTTTCATTGGCCTTATGGCACAAGCCTTTCGGAACAAGGGTCACCAGGGAAAGACGCACACATCCAAGAAACCACTGCAAGAATAAACTGGACTTGACTCTCCGGCCCCTCATCGTTCACCAGCTAAACAAAAATTGACTTGAACTCACCCATACAGAATGCGCATTCGCAATCAACTTCAGCGCGATGACTTTATAGAAGGTAAACTTTTGCCGAGTGGCTATAGGATCGATGTCAGATAGAGCGAGTGATTTCTAGAGCCTTTCATGATTGGTTACGAAGCCAGGTGTTTTTATGAATGTTGCTGTTAAACCACAACGCATTGAGAATGCCCAGCTGGAACCCTCGGTTTTTAACACAATGAGTCGAGAGAAACTTTAGTCTGGATACTTCTGTGTGGCACTGGAGGGAGTTTCCGGAACCTGACTCATCTGACACACTTTTTTTCCTCTGACACACCTTTTTCTGACACCTCATGAATTCGGAACCTTAAGGGAATAAACCTTCCTTTATGCTTTTAAGGGTTTTCCGAATTCATACGTGTGCAAGAAAAAGTGTCGAAGTCAATGAAACTTCGCAATGGAGAGCTTTTGGTATTTTTCTAACGAAAATTAATGGCAGTTTTAGCTCCATGATTAACCACAATGTTGTGCCTGAACTTTGAACTGCATTTCTGGCAACAAAATGGTGTCTTCCCACCATTTGTGGTGGGCACAGGGTGGTATACCTGCGCCAGTCTTATTGCAGCAAAAATTCTCCTACATTAAATGACAAAAAGAGTTTTTAGCCCTGAATCATTCTGTGGAATGGCCCGCCACTGTAACCTTTTGTTATGGGGATATTTGAAGATCAAAGTTTACACCAGTCCACCGCATAACTTCATGGGTTTGCGATCCCGCATACAACATGAGGTGAAAGTCTTACATGATGATAATAAATGGCCAGACGCTTGTGGCGACATGATGTCGTTGCAGACTATGTATCGAAAGAGTAGAGGGCTGACATTTTGAAGGTGGTGGTCATAATTTCATAAGTATTAACAAATAACATCAAATAAATATGCTTATCATGCTCATTTAAAGCTTATGATATTTGACTAAACCGAAACAGCGCAGTGCAACCCATTGTATTACACCTTTAATTCCTTCATAGTATAAAAGTTATGAAACGGATAAAGCGTGTAACCAATGGGTGCACTGAGTCAGTTCTTCGTTTTGTCAAATATCATAAGCCCATTTTATGCCCCAACTGGCACAAATGAGTTTTGACATGCCATTTGAAAGCAATGGTGTTTCATGAGCCTGACTGGAACCATGACAGGTCACAATTTAAGAATCAATCGTGCAATACGTTGGCTCTTGCACCATTGTGACGGCCCATTTTGCAGAGGTACTGATGCTTGTTGAGCCGATTGCTCCAGTTGTTCCTCTGACCCCAGAACTTGGTTAAGCCACCAAAATCACAGGTGTCTGCACATTGTGGGATAGATGTGGGTAAGATAGTAAAGTGTTAGCCATTTTGAACAAAATGGCCACCATATTAGGTGCATAACATTTACATGTATAACCTTCGATGCACCAATGATTCAGTGGACCCCAAAAACCTTTGTATAGTCACCAAAATCACAACTTTAATGTACACTTTGGGCCTGAAGATATGTCCCAAAATACTGTGAATGGTGGCCATTTTTGAAAGAAAATGGCTGCAATCATTTGGTAGTTTTACAGTTAAGCGGGTACGTGATGCACCAGTGATTAAGTGACCCAAAAAACTTAGGTAGCCACAAAAAACATAAACAATCTATTCATAGTGTGGGCTTAGATTAGGTTATAACCAAGCTTGCTGAGCAAGATTCCCCACTTGGGTGGTTCCGTTCTTACCCGGTTATTCCTTCGTGAGTGTAAAAGACACCGCACCAGCCACTGTTTTCACTCGACAAGAATGGGCAAAAACTACCCACAATTCCCAGAAATAACGCGTCGGCAGAATTCGCCGTTCTTTCCAATGAACTCTTTTATGCCTAAGATGCATGCACGAAACATCTCCACAGGAGATTAATGATGGTTACACCAGTTTATCAAAATGCAATATACTTGATTTACGTAAAAATCACTATTCGAACGTAAGGCACGCACAGCAATAATTGGCCAAGGGATTTTCCTGACTAATTGTGGGGATAAAGATAGTATTTCAAGCTAGTTCAATCGCATTTTTGCGGTTTTAAACAACTCGAAATATTAAACTTGAATTTGAATAAATAAATATTCCCACAGGATTCATGAGCCATTTTAGAGAAAGTCCACGTTTTGTTATTTACTCAAAATATAACCAATCCAAAACCCGACCTAAACCGTAAATCATTGGCCAAGACATTTTGCTGACCTCTACGCAGCAAATGCTGTTAATGTTAAGACGGTCACAGCCAGAGGCTTGGTGGAAGTCAAATAATTTTTAGGCTACATGTATTTACAGCATAGTCATTCGCCCGTTTAATTTGGTCCAGAGTTGTGGTTATTTTTGTTGGTTTGAAGTTATGGTTTTGTCGCTTGACTCCTCTTTTCTGTCATCTCGTAATCTGATGCTTGCTGCTGCAATACACAGTGGTCATGTAGTAAATTGGGATGGTCAATGCCCCATCATAGACTATTATTTGAATAGAGGCTTAGTGTAACAGCGGAAGCCCAAAGCGCAAGTAACTTATGAATTCGGAATCTTAACGGAATAAAGTCCAATTCCTAGTGCTTGCGCGTTCACGTTTTACACTAAGCCTTTGATTACACTTCGTCTTCCCTCAGCTTTTGGCAGCTATTGGGCATGCTATCATCATCATCACTCACGACGGCCGAGTTTGGCATTTTCAATTTGATATCACCGATTTTTTGTACAAATTTGCATCACTGTGTAGGTAAAGACAACAACAACGCTAGATTAAGCTAAATTGTGGGGTGTGGAAACTTCAGAATAATGCAATTTTCAGTCGAATTCTGATGGCTGTAAATTCGGAAACCTTGCACTCTTAACGCATTGAAAGCATCTTTCCGCTCATAGCAGGGCAGCTTCACACGAACCAACAGTCTGGATTATGGCGAATTTTCATGATGGTTGGCAGATTGTCAATGATTTTATTGTTCCCCATTTTCATATTTTGTTTCAAATACCATGAGGAATCAATGCTCGGGGTCTGCCATCTGAATGAGCCACCATTCATCTTCTTACACTGGTGGTTACTACTTTTGTTTGATAAAACTTGTTGTTTGCCACATGGCTAGTCTAATGCCTTAATGCCGGCATGTCATAGCCCGACGCCTCCCTGTTCTAATGCAAGGTGCCTATCCGCCATGTGAAAGAACACAATACATGACGATCATGCTACTCTGAATGGTGTTTTCTGTCATTTTTCTGCTACATGCATTGGATTATAAATTAAGAATTCGCCCACTTGTCTGATTGTATTTGTAGTTTGCCATTCCTTCGACAGTAGGGCCTTAAGTTTAACCACGGGTTAGGCCTACCTAAAACGGCCAGCAGTTCAGTGTTAATCATTAATCTCACTTTTTAGTACGATTACTGATAACTGCTGGCTACTGCTGGCCTGCATGGCTAGGATAGGCTGGCCTAGGCAGGTCCTAGGCTCAGTTTGGGTACACAGCCATGATCTCTATTTTTTGGTCCATAAACGGACATTGCTCAAGATATCAAATTCAAATTTAACATGCAATCATCAAGAATCAACTTGATTTTTAATAAACCTTTTTTTGAGGATCATGAAGGTGACTGATGGCTGGCCTCGGCCTACAGAGAAAAAAGCACCAGCAGATCTTCGCATGATCTCAAGTTGGGAAGTAAGAGGCTCGCACGTACATTTGGACACTTCAACAGTTCTTCTGTTATGCCTGTCTGTTGTTTACAATGTATCACGAAGAACCCTTTAAAATGATTGCCACAATAGTCAGCCATCGTGCTTCGTGAACCAGTGACCATGACCATCGATATGATATTTGCAAAGTTGTGGAGTTCGTTTACTCAATAGTGTAACCATTCTTGCCTCTACCCCAATAGTCATCCTGTGTTAACAACAAGATAATTATTAGTAGTCTAGCTTGGCCTATATGTCAATTGGCTAGGCTATGCCGGGGTAAAGCTTCGACTAGCCTGCCTGGCTACGCTACCTATACGTTGTCGATAGCACCAAATACGAACGGAAATTATTCGGTTATCGGTTTCTTCAAACAGCGATACTGAGCATTTGTACAGAATCAATTAAGTATGCAAAATATCCACACTGTTGTTCGCACTATTATGAGCCCCCTGTTGGTGGGTATACTTCGTCCGGCCTGAAATAAGGAGTTACGTTCATAGCTTTCACGCAGGCCTTAAAACCGCAGTTGTAGATCCGAGTGTTCAAAGTCGGCGTGCGCGATCATCATGATGCTCCGATCATTCACTTTTTCGTTCTGTATTTTTGCCGGTTCGAAGTCGAACCACAGCCTCCGCCCCCTCCTTCATGACAATAGTGTTTGCATGGCCTTTTGGAACGTAAAGATATCAGTCTCTTGCCATTATGAAAGAACGTGCTGTGTTACTGTTAGCCTTGATTTGCTGGTTTACGAAAATGTGAGAGCTTTTTCTTGGATGGAATTTCGAAGTACATCTCGGGTAATTTCTTCCCCACAACAAATTTGCAAAATAACATCGGCCGCTAGCAGTCTAGATTTTATTTACGTCATTGGGTCAAACTAGTTTAAAATGGTGGCCATTTTGAAAAATTGCCTCCATTTTGTTTTGAGTAGCATATTTTCAGGGTTGTCCACCTAGAAATTGTTAAGGGAAGTCCCCTGAACACATTGATACCACACAACCTTTGACAGCATTCCATGTCAGGTAAACCCATCTGGCCCCCTGGGTAAGTCTGTAACAATAAAGTCTCAAATTTGGCTGCAGTAAGACAGAGCCGCGATGAACACACGTCCGTTCAGGTTGCTGCCAAAACGGAATAAAGAGAGAAGAGCAAGGGTCAACTGGGTGTGACCTGGGGTCACGGGTTGGACCATTCTTCTTTTAGGGGGTGTTATAGGTATTTTGGGGCATTCCACTTCTCAAAAGGGAAATGCATTTGTTTCAGTCAACATTGGTGTAAAGGAAATCAGCTCAGTGTAATGATTTAAGTTTCCTCCTGCCACGGCTAGGTTTTTCTGTAGGTGGTGTCCAGAAAAGCAAGCGAGAGATAGGTTGGTCAGTTGTCCGCATGCAGTGACTGGCAAACTGGATGGAGGTGTCTCTTTTTAATGGTTTCTGATAGGAGTGGTATTATACAAATACTACATAGTTAGAGGGAAATAGGGTACACTATTTTCCCGAGGTACTGGCAACGGAACTATAACCCCGAACCCGAAGGGTGAGGGGTGATAGCCCCGTAGCCAGTACCAAGGGAAAATAGTGTGCACTATTTCCCGATATAAACCATGTAGTATTTGTTTTATTACACCTCACTGTGACTCTGGGAACGAGGTTGTAGGGAAATAGTCCAATCTATTTCCCTAGGGAAATAGCACGCGTAATAGGAATCAGCCAATGAAATAGCATGGCTTTGTTCATGAATATTCATGAGGTGTAATAAATCTCCATATACCTCAATGTTGGAAATATCTCTCCAGCTGATGTTACGTACTCTTCTTAGAAGTTGTGTATAACAGCCATTGATCCTGTTCGCAAGCTTTCGGGTAATGGACCAAGTCTAGGCTCCATAGATGAGTATACTCTCTACACATGCCCTGAAGAACTTAAAAACACTATCAGTGATCCATCCAAGAATCAAAATATTTAAAATTTGTAGGTAATAGCTTAAAAGTGAAGGATAAGTCTATAGAATTCTCTTAAGTTATTTTTTTCATCTGAAAAACTGATAGAAAAGGACGAAAACTGCAATATTCAAAGACATCAATCTCCATTCAGTTACGTGTTGTAGTAAGTGTCTGTACGGACAGTAACGACTAAAATATCAAGTCTTGTCCTTATTGGGCTGATTTTGGTCTTATCACTTGTAGGGTAAGTTAGCATACCTATCCTTGTTACAGAGATGCAAAAATCTGATTTTTAATGATTTTTTTTTAAAATTTTCTGATTAAACAAATCACTGATAGTGCCTGTAAGTTTGGTAGTTCTATCCAGTTCGGACTTCCAGATCCTCTCAAGATCCTTCCAGATTACACACTTATGGTGGCTTTAAAATGACCCCGTTATGGTAACTATAAATGGTCCACTTACCTATGTACTGTGAGGAATTCA
>JAMKCH010046985.1:0-10924 GCA_023653785.1 Ophioderma brevispina
GTGATTTTTTTTTATTAAGACTATATCTAAAATGAAATATTTACAGTTCTTTGCCAATTTTAAATCAGTAGGCAGCTTTGGTCTTTGGTTTAGCCCAATGGAACTTACATTGTACACAGATCGAAATCTGTGGTTAAGTAATATAATCCTCAACACAGACGTTAGGTAATGGAGACTGCGCTGTGACGTTGTTACTTTTTCCTTATTTACAAAATGTATCGGGCCTCTGAAAAACATTTCCAATTTAGTTATTCATTCGTTTTATGCCCAAATGCATGGTTTTAAACATGGTCAAGAAACTAAGTACAACATACCAACTTGGATCAAATCTCCATAAAACGTTCGTCAACATGTTCACGCAGTTTTCCAACAAAGTCAGACTTTTGCTTTAAGTTAAATTTAAAAAAAAAAAAAAATAAATAATATTCAAAGGACCGTAAAGGTCATGTCAAAACTCCTTTTACAAACGGGAGAATAATCCAGTTTCCGTGATTGCAAATCCGAAATTCACCATGTTCAGTTAACAAAAATCACGGATAGCAACTTCGCGTTACAGGTTTGACCATGATATTTTCAAGGTGTATCGGGATAAGCGCGCAGACCAGTGAGCATTCGTGTAAAATAATGGACTATAACCAAATGGCGACTTCATCAAACTCTACGGCAAAGTATAAAAAATAATTCTTTCTTATCTATTATTAACCAATTCATTTTTTAATTGAAAATGATAAAATTCTGAATGGCGTATTAAATCATTTACAAATTCACGTGCCTTTTAGATGATAAACACTTCCATTTCACAATTGTTGAAGTTTATTAAAGGTGGTAGCAGCGATTTAGTCGAGGCGAGAAATGAAAAATTGGATGAAAATGCATTTGTTTTAACTTATATATCAGCAATAGGGGTACAATCTCATATAACGCTTTAATGGCAGAAACAAAACCAACAAATAGGTGAAAAAATGAAAGATATTTGACGGAAATTTGTCATTACCGGCTCCCGCAAATAGACAACAGCGATTGATGTCTCAAAATCTACAATAAACGGTTTGATTGTGGTTTTACCTAGCAAGGAATCAGAATAAATAAAGATCAAATGTTTGTGTGTTTGAGGCCAAACTTTATTGATCATGGGGCACATATCACGCTTAAAAATCTGGGGATTCGCCGAGGAAAGAAAAGGCTTTTTGGATTCACGTCGGAATTGGTGATACGACGTCTAAGAAAATTAAAGAAAGAAATAAGATAAAAAAACTACTGCCTTGTCTTTAATTACGGAGTTCACGGCAAACCACTTGCAGGTATGTTTGCAGGCAGGCCAGAAAAAAAAATACCAAAAGATAGAATTTTGAATGATTTTTCGATGTTTGTTTCGGATTATCAAACGCTGCTAATCCTTTAACAGCGAATGATTTCAAATTAGCCGGGAGGGAATGTTAAACGACCTCGGGTCATTGTGTTTTAATAAAGCATGTTATCAACCAATACTGACTATGTCTTGAGTGAAACGATCCAGTTTACACTTTCTTTTTTTGCAAAAATTGGGTTTTTTGCAATTTTGTGAAATCTTCGGGTTACGGTTTGAAAGTTTAACATTGTGTTTACGTGCTTTGGTAATAATGACGCTACTTTGAAAAGGGAAACAAAGCGTCCATCAACCAGGTAAAAATCAGGTATGTAGTTTTTGTGTGTACACTGTCACACAGCGCAATCCAATTTACTATCGTCTGTGGTTGAGGATAATATTACTCAACCACAGATTTTACGTGACTTTATTGACAAGTTGACAGCTGTCTCATAGATCACACTGAGGCCGTCACTCCGCTCATGGCGGCAGCCAGGGGGGGGGGCAATTTGCCCGCGCCAAATTTTTTTCGTGCCCCCCCCAGTTTGCCGCCCCCTGGTCAAAGAAAAATGAAGGCTTTGGGGGGTCAAAATTCAGTATTTGGGGCCAAAATCAGCGATTTTGGTGAAAAATTTCCAAATTTTTCATATTTGCCCCCCAGAATTCACTTTTTGCCCCCCAAATTTCATTTCCCCCCCCCAGAGAAACAGAGGTCTGGCACTGCCACTGCTTCCGCTGATGCCATTGAAATTCAAACCAAATCACCTAATGCCATGCATGGATGGTAAATCCTTCCCTTTGTTTTGCTTCATCAGTCAACTTTTGAAACTTTAGGGTTAGAATATTTGAAAACTGCAATGTGTCATTTTGTTAAGTGTTTGAGTCAAATTTTGTGAATGTAGAAATTTTTTGCTGCATTAATTGGCTGTCACAAGTTTTGTTTATATTTTGCACCATTTTGCCGGGTTTTAGTCAACAGCATTATCACGCCGCTTTACAAAAGTGGCCATCACTATTTTTTAAACCCTAGTAAGAGACGACAAGCTTCAAGCCAATTCGTGGTGTGAACCTGGTAGGCTCTCGATGCTAGACCTGGGTGCAATTCCTGTGTTCTGCAAAACCACTTCCTGCCTCTTCACCTTTCAACGGCACTAGTTCCTGGTGGCCAAGGAGTTACTTTGTGAGTCCTTATTTAAGAAAGCTTCAGTGCAGAATGCAAAGTGCGTTGCGAGGATGCACTTTCACCATCTGGACAGCTGTCTCTCCAGATCACACACAAAAAATGTGAGTAAGAGGGTGGAATAGAACGCCATTGAGTGGTCACTCCCGGGTAATTATTTTCAGATGTTACTTTTTTGCTAAAACAATTATGATACACTTGTTACTCTGAAACTGCATCAGTCTGATGTCAGTGTCAAAAGCTTGCTATGTCAAGAGCACACGGTTTTGGATTTCCCCCTTTGAGCTATAGTCCCTGGTCACACTTGCCAATGTAAGAGCCCAACTGGTTAGGATATTCCCCTTTGGTATGGCTATAGGGTCCAGTGGTCAAAAACTTCTAATGTAAGAGTCCCACTGTTAGGATATTCCCTTTTGGAGCTATAGGTCCCTGGTCAAAACTTCCTAATGTCAGAGCCCACTGGTTAGGATATGTCCCTTTGAGCTATAGGTCCCTGGTCAAAACTTCCTAATGTAAGAGTTCCACTGGTTTAGAAAGATCCCCTTTGGTGCTATAGGTCCCTGGTCAAAACTTGCTAATGTAAGAGCCCAGTGTTGGATAGTTCCCAGTGTAGCTTATAGGTCCCTAGTCCAAAACTTGATTAAGTAGGCCCACTGCGTTAGGATATTCCCTTTTGAGCTATAGGTCCCTGGTCAAAACTTCCTAATATAAGAGCTCGCTGGTTAGGATGTTCCCCTTTGGTGCTTAGCCCTGTCAAAACTTGTAATGTAAGGCCACTGGTTAGGATATTCCCCTTTGGTGCTAATTCACCTTTGGAGGCTATAGGTCCATGGTCAAAACTTGATAATGTAAGAGCCCAACTGGTTAGGATCTTCTTCTTTAGAGCTATAGGTTCCATGGTCAAATTCCTAATGTAAGAGCCCACTGGTTCGGATATGTCCCCTTTGGAGCTTAGGCCCCCTGGTTCAAATCCTAGAAGACCCAACTAGCTGGGATTTATTGAGTGCCACATATGAATATAATTCCACCTCCCATCAGTTCCATTTGGACTTAAGTAAACCAAAATATGTAATGGTCCCCCTCCTTTGGAGGGAGGTGTTGAACTGCCGCTTCCGTATTGTGAGTCATACCTGTAACTAAAAAAAATGACATGTCCCAAGACATAAGGTCAGTGGCAGGCACACACCTTGCAGAGGAAGTTGTTGGCTATAACCTCTTGAGGGTTGTTCCTCCCAGTTGAATTAAAAGAATGAATCAAAAAGAAATAATGTACACATTACCCAGTCAATCAGCATCCTGTATATCATCATAGTCTTTTTTAATCACAAAATCAAACAAGTTGCACACTATCAGCTCCTTTGCTTGAAAACTCCCAAACTACCTCCTGTATTAGGTGGGGGTGGAAACAAAAAACATGGCTGTCAGTTTAGGGCCACTGTGAGATCCCAATGTCTGACATTATTGAAAAGAGGGCAATGCAGCATCTCATCATCATAGTACGGCACAGAGAGTTAAAGGGGGAGGCCCGATTTAAGGATATGACGTTTTATCTTGATAGATTGGCCGTTCACTCCAAACCCTATCGTAAGTTTTCGCGCCGATATTTTGCAATCCGTTTTGATGCGAGCGCTAAAAAAACGTGATTTGTAAGCCCCATAGACACTCTGTAAAATTCTATTGGTCTAACCAAATTTGCTCAGAATTTCCAAATTAAAAAACCTTTGTGCTAAGATTTCACATGGTAAATGAGAAAAATAGTAGCTTTCTTCTGATACCAAAATGTTGACCACTTCGGTTAAATCTGGGGCTTCTGGGGATGAGGCTAGTAGCGACGGGCCATGGACCTTTAACATTAATATGGGATTAGTTGATGGTATGTGTGGTCCTGTGTAGTATCAGGGGTGGTGCTCTAAGTCATATGTAAGCCGGTCCGTGGTGTTTGGTGGATAAACAGCCTTTAAGTTTGTTATGTAAGCGGTGGTACACTTCAACATTGCAGTGTCCATATGTCTCTGTCTATAGGCGTGGTTCTATTGGGAACCATTTTTCCGGTCTAAACCAGAAGGGATTACTGCTCAATAGAAAAAGCTGTCCTACTGGCATTTTCTTGCTTATACCACCGAGAAAGGTTTCCACCGTGTAATTTAACCTTTTTTTTGGAAGATAATGCCCATATAAATTATCCCGTTACGCCAATAGAAACACACACGTTCCTATAGAGTGGCACATCCCGGCTAAAGACCGGAAATAGACGCCACATGATCACAGTAATTGACCCCCGTCCCAGTATGCGCAGCGATGTTGACATTAGTAACCAGAGTGTAGCAAATGCATTTGTCACATCACATTTTTCCGTCAGCCCGTCTTACTTTTGGTGCGCGATTACATATCTCTGTAATATACCTCCTGATCCTTTTGCGTGCCTAGTACGACGTGCGGCCAGCTTGCAGAATAAATCTTTACCTGATGAATTAAAACTCAAATTGGCATTAGACGAAGGACATTCGCTCTTCCCGCCATCTTTTATCTGACAGTTTGGCGAGGTCACGGCCCGCAATACAACACGGTTGACCTGTGCAGATAACCTTTAGCTGGTAAAAATCCACAGTCCGTGAAGGCCAGGCCGCATTATCGGGAAAACGCGGCTCAATAGAAAACTTTGCACAATCGTTATTTCTCAGTATCAACCGGATAGTTTTTTATCTGGAAAAAGACCGTCTGTTCACTAGAAACACGCGCAATGTGCGTTGGTAGGCAGGACAGCCTTGTTGATATGCAGCAGTGGTGCAATTTCAAACATTGCATTGCCCAATATTGCAAAACGTCCAGTGTGTGATGTGGATATGACCAGTTGTGGATAGTTGCGGTGGTACACGTTAACATTACAATGCCCATTACGTCGCTGTTTGTTTTGCTCGGCACAATGTGGTGATCGGCTATAGTGATCTCGACAACTTCAAATGTGACATTTAGTCTGTAAATACTTTGCTTGCAAGCTCCAATATTTAAGTTTTCATAGAGAGCCCTCTGACATAAACTAACCAAAATTAAAAGCCCCTATTCAAAAGAGTCTCTGATATAAAACCTACTGCTGTAGGCCCCAAGAGTAATCCAAATATCCCACACGGAGGCAAAACCTTGATAAGTACGCATGAGGGCTTCTTTTCATGTAAACCTTATGCAACCTAACACAGATTAACCATGAACGTGTGGATACCTAAGACGACGTAGAAAAATGGCTTCAATTGGAGTCCAATGCGATGTGCATATCCCTGTAAGGCTCGAAGTATCTGAGTGCTGCTGGCATTGTGCTGCAACAAGTTGTGACATTACATGGTTGATTTGTGCTTATTGGAGCCCAATGCAATTGAGCATTCCACCTGTTTGGGTCCAAGAGTATCTGAGCTGCTAGCATTATGTCTGCATGCAACAATTTGTGACCCTAACCAGTGGTGTAGCTATGGGAGGGGGCTCAGGGGCGCTAGCCCCCCGTCAAATTTGCAAATCATGCAAATCAGCCTAATTTGGACAAATTTAAGGCACAAAGAAGTCTCAGCCTCCCGTCAAATTACACTCCGCTATGCCCATGATAACACTGGTGGATTTGCACTATTGGAGTCCAATGCGATTGTGCATATATGCTGTAGGCCGTGTAGGGGCCAGGATTAGCAGAGCGCTGGCATTGTGGCTGCAACAATCCGTGACATTAAACTGGTTGATTTGCGGTTTATGGGAGCCCAATGCAAGAGTGCATATCCACTCTAGTGACCAGGAGTATCTGAGCTGATTTGGTATTTGTGCTTTGCACACAGCCGTACCATTAAGGACTTTATACAATTAGAGATGAGCGTTTGCAAGGCCGGCCTTGCAAGCAAATCGATGAATACAAGCGTACAGGGTAGTAATTTTGCCTCGAACGCAAAGTCACTGAGTTGTGGACTGTCACGCCCGTCACAGAAAGATGGAGGAGTTACTTTGCCACGCCACCAAGCCCGACTATTACGGGCTTTTTTACAGTGTTTGTTTAGCTTCCATAACCACTTAACGAGAACACATTAGAATGATAATATCGTGAAAGTGCTTAACTCATATACATGTAGAGCAATCGACAAAGTAAAACCAGTTAAAAACACTTCTCTGGTTGTGACTTGGTGCATATGTTTGGATGTATTTGCACAAAGTATTTCGCAGGTTTTTGTTTTTTTACACCATTTTACAAGGATTGATTATTTCTTAAACTTATTTTTATAGAGAAGTGTTAATTGTATTATTATTATTACAAGAAGCGATAGGGACCCCAATCAGGAAGCCCGATAGGCCTAGTGTTGAATGACATACATCGTTTTTCCGTGTGAAGTGTATGTAGTCCCCCAGGTTTTTTTTTTTTTTTGCATAGACATCTCCATTAAATAACTTACATTTACTTTGTGTATTGACTTTGCACTTTTTCAGGTTTGAAGGTTAAGAAATATGTCAGAGAAGGTAAACTCCCCGTAAATTCTAAATTGTTTTCTAAACTGTTAACAATTAGAATTTAAAAAAAAAAAAAAAAAATCTTGCATTTTTTTTACTTATAATACGATAGGCCCAACATGGCGTAATTGGATGGCAAAAAAGTTTTTTAATAGAAAATACCAAATTCTGCAATCAATATAAATCCTCGGCACGACATAATACGCCACTCGAGTTGAGTACTTGAAGTGGGGCAATCAATTAACTTCAACAGACAAATGTTTATCTCCATGGCTCGTGCGGGATGAGCCCTTCCCACGTCATCAATGGCAGTTGTCGTCCAGGTCCCACTTTTTGCTCGGCTCGTCCATCCGCTCGGGAGCCGTGCGCGGCCCGTCCAGCTTGCACGTCTCTAATGTATCAGTCCCCTACTGTTGATTGGCGGTTATTTGGGCCCAAGTGCTATTGTGCATATCCGCTCTGGGCCAGGAGTATCTGAGCTGATGTATTGTGCTGCAACAGCCGTGACTAACTGGTTGATTTGCGGTTATTGGAGCCCAATGCAATTGTGCATATCCGCGCTAGGGCCAGGAGTATCGAGCTGATGGGTAATTGTGCTGTCAACAGCCGTGCCATTAAACTGGTTGATTATGCGGTTATTGGAGCCCAATTCAATTGTGCATATCCGCTCTAGGGGCCGGAGTATCTGAGGCTATGGTATTGTGCTGCAACAGAAGTGACATTAGAACTGGTTGATATTGCGGTTATTGGATCCCAATGCATTGTGTCCTATCCGCCTAGGGGCATGAGTTCTGAGCTGATGGTATTGTGCTGCACAAGCCGTGACATTAACTTGTTGATTTGCGGTTATTGGAGCCCCATGCATTGTGCATATCCGCCTCTCGGGGCCAGAGTATCTAGCTATGGTATTGTGCTGCAACAAGCCGTGACATTAACCTGGTTGATTTGCGGTTATGGAGCCCAAGGAAATGTGCATATCCGCCTAGGGGCCTATGGAGTATCTGAGCTGATGGTATTGGTGCGGCAAAAAAGCCGTGAGACATTAAAACTGGTGATTTGCGGTTATGGAGCCCAATGCAATTGTGCATATCAGCTCTAGGGGCCAGGAGTAATCTGAGCTGATGGTATTTGCTGCCACAAGCCGTGACATTAAACGGGTTTGATTGCGGTTATTAGAGCCCAATGCAATTGTGGCATATCCGCTCTAGGGGCCAGGAGTATCTGAGCTGATGGTATTTGCTGGCAACAAGCGTGACATTAATAACTGGGGATTTGCGGTATTGCGAGCCCAATGCAATTGGCATATCCGCTCTAGGGCCTAGGCGTATCCCAGCTGTGTCATTGTGAGTGCACACCAAGTTGTAAACCATAACACTGGTGTGATTGCGCTTATTGGAGGCCAAATGCAATGGTGCATATCTGCCTGTAGGGGGCCCAGGGTATCTGAGCTGCTGGCATTGTACTGAAAAACCAGTGTCGGTCCTACTGGACCATTTTCAAGACAAACTGGAATATTAAAGGTATCAATTTAAAGCCTAGGATTAGCAAATGTTGTCTTTCATGTGCTACTTCTGCAATGAGAAGCTATTTGCTTACTTCTGACATTAATATCAAGAGTAACTGGGAATATAGAAAGTGGGTATCAACTTTCAAGCAGAATATGTACATGTTGGTGGTCTTATCTCAGAAAAATGTGCTACTTCTGACATGAGAAGATATGGGCTATTTCTGACACTAATTTCCAAACTAATTGGAATATTGAAAGTAAGGCATCAATTTAAAGCCAGCACTATACATAGGTGTTCTCTCAAAATATGTCATACAATCACATACATGCAGTGGCACATACACACCCTACACACACATGCCACACATATATACAGGCGCACACAACGCATACACACAACATGCATGCACACACATGCATATACAAAACATGCACACCACCCCCCCACACACATGCACACACAACCACTACCACAGACTACTATCATGATATCCCTCTTCCTTTTGGCCACATTTTTTATTCATGGAAACTTTAATTTATACTGTAAACTCTTTACTCTCTACCTGTGGTTGTAACTGCAAAATCTCATAAACTCTTTCTATGGTCATAGGTGGTGGGATTCTGAGACACTTTATCTTTACAGGTGTCACATCATAGTGGTGCATCTCAAGCTCCCCGCCAGATTCTGTCTCGGTTTCTTCCATCAAGCATCTTGCCATCATCCTCCTCCTAGGTGGATGCCTACGTTTTTTAGTAGCTGTCATATTTCAGATGAGACAGAAAATGAGCAACCATATTATTAAAATTTTGTTCAGTTATGTCATATATCGTCGCGCACATCACATACTGTCGTATTTTACAAAACACGTTTTCCGAGAAAATTGCAATTCAATATCTACCGCGACATTTCATGTCTATATGATAGAACGAAGCATAAAAGAAACATCTACACTTTACTGTTTTGAAGAAAACATTTTAAAGTCCAATAAAAGCCATAAATCCAACTTAATACTGCAATTATATTATCTTAATTAGGCTACAAAGTTATAAGTCTGTATGTTGATATGACGTCTCGTAGACGTCAAAGGTCAGAAATACCTTTCAAACACAAATAAATGAGCCTTGTGCACAAGTGATCTGAATTTTATACAATATAACAGATTTTAATGATTTGGGTAATTGGTTCAAGAATTTGGTATGTCCAAAACAACATTACATAAAATTACACACTATATTTAAGATTATTATACTTATAAAGAGTTCTAGTGTCCTATGTTGAGGGCGTTGCAGTTCAACGATGATATGTCCTCACAGCGAAGACTCCAAAATGACAGTATGCAAAGTCACATAAAAATCCATGGTATATTCCATGCAAATCTTCTGAGTCTTGAAGATAATTTTGTCCAGCAGTTCAAGACGACGGGGCTTTCCCTCGACGACACGAATGTTCCACAATAATAAAATCCAGGTATTATACCACCATCAGTCTGTAGCTATGTCCTCATATAGGACCACAAACTGGAATCCCTTTTTGATTCCAAAAACTGAAGCTCTTTGGCTCAAAAGACGACAGCAGACAATCTAGCTATCAAGCTCCGGCGGCATCCAAAGTATTAAATCCTGGCACTATGTGGGTTAAAACTAGCTATAACTATACTGTATAGCTCCAGAGCTCTGGTATAGCTCTTGATTTCAACTACTGGCCTCAGTCCTTCAGTCACAAATACTATTTAACTTCACACAGCTAGATTCCCCTTTCTAACAATAATCATTACATCATCATCATCATGCATAAACATAACCTTACACTAGCTGACCAATTGAAATTCACATAAATTACATCACTTCATATATATAGCTTAATGGGGGAATCCCCTGATCATACAACATGTTTTGATCTTAAAGCAAAAACAAGTTGACTTAGTTTCTAAGTTTACATCTTGGGGAATTCCCCACTTCCCCTATTGTGCAATCTAACAGGTGCAACTTGTACAAACAACACTAGGATATTCCCCTTTCTCTCTTTTATAGTAAACAAAGTACTTTTCCTGTGAGAAATCTATTCTCAAATAAAATTGAGAAAATAATATTTTAATCAAAATTTTGAGGGTAATATAACAATGTGAAATCACAAATAATGTATATTGCAAAATACGACGCATATTACGCCGTTGTTTTTCAATGTACGTAAAATAGATCACTATGTGAAAAGCTTGTTTACGAAAATAACAATGGAAATACGTCAAAATAGGTATGTATGTGAAATCGTTTATTTTGGGATCGGCAAAATACAACGCTATATCAAACACGTGTAAATGAATGGCGATTTTAAAATACGACAGTATGTGAAATACGGATATGATTTTGAGGAAAATGAAAAAAATCTGTTATTATAAAATAATTAATTAGGCATCCTCAC
>JAMKCH010046986.1:0-10783 GCA_023653785.1 Ophioderma brevispina
CTGATAATTTGACAGACAGACATAAACCTTGCATCTAAATTTGATCATTTTGTTCAAAAAAAAGAAAAGAAAGTGAACAAAATTGAATATGTCCATGTTGGTTTGTAAGAGAGAAGTTAAAAATTAGGTTAATTTGCTCCGAACAAATACCAACTCAGAGAGAACGAACGATTGAAATGAATGTAATATGAGTTACTTGACCTAATCAGCGTGTATCAAAAAAACGCTGCGTAATTTTCGTAGGACATTATTGCTATTTGGAAAGTACACAATTATGACTTGTCGCACGAGCCGCGTGTCGTGGAACAAGTGTAAGCTGCAAATTAGCGCTTTTCATTTGTGATTTTGCTCGAGTCAAAGTCAACAGCAAACTCACAATAATGCAAATGTTGAACAAGTACATAATAAAATGCTGATGCACTTCAATGTTATCTCTCTAAATGTTATAAAGTATTTCTCTATAAACAATTAAGTAACCCAAATGATATTTCTTCACAATACATGTACAGAACGGAAGATACGGTTTCAGTTAACTCCAGGAATGTTCAATTTTTCTCATCATGCCACGCAAGAGAAAAGAGATCGTGACGCCAATCAATTAAGCTGTTAATAAAATTCTGTAAGACCCGGGATCGGGCCCATCCCTCAGTAGGAATTAGCGTCAAAGCCTTTAGTGGTTGACAGGGCAGAAATATGACATTTATATGACTGTGATAATCTATGGATTACTCAAATTAACCTGGGAGAAGTGAAAGATTGCTCCACAATTGTGGCTTCCGGGGGCTACGGCGGATCCCTTTACATTAATGTACCGTCTCTTATCTCTGCGAAAAAGGTTCTGGGGGAAGGGGGAAGATGTCTGAACAGTGTATAACAAAAATAGTTTCTGAGAAAATCAATTTTATCAATATCCAATATTCTGATATACTGCTACACATGTTAATAGGGCTTAACCTTCTTTATTTTCTTGCAAAATCTTTTCATAGTCTACTTTTAACCAGATTTCAACACTTATTTCTTTGTTAGAAAAATGAAAATCTTGTTTCAGCAGGCCAGTGGTTTGGATTATTTGTCCATGCCGATGTTGCGTGTATCAGGTCTTGTTTTAATACATGCGATGTTGTTTATTATTGTGTTAAGCACTTACTGTTGTGCCAAATGCAATAACCCATTGTGGAATCAGTCGGTTCATTTTTTTAATTAGAGAGAACATCGTAAAGTGGCAAACGACAAGGCTGTACACCCAAGCGAGTGGAATTTTATTTTAGATGGATCATATTTAGCACCTGAAATAACTAAACCAGACACATTTTTGAACAAAATTGTCTACATTTTTTACAAAACATTTTGATCTAATTTATCTACATTGTCAGCAAAATTTTCTACATTTTCAGTAAAATTGTCTACATTTTGAACCAAACTGTCTACATTTTAAACCAAACTGTAGACATTTTGAACAAAATCTTCGACATTTTGAACCAAATCTTCGACATTTTGAACCAAATCTTTGAAATTTTGAACCAAATCTTCAAAATTTTGAACCAAATCTTCAAAATTTTAAACAAAATTTTAGACATTTTGAACAAATCTTTTGACATTTTGAACCAAAATGTCTGTTCAGCAGCGTAAAATGCGAGTCCAAGTTTTGCATGCAATGGTTAGCTCAATAGAACAAGTAAATCAATAATTTAAGATTTGCTAATTTTGAATGGCATGTTTCTTACATTTAAAAGTAAAAACATTTTCTTTGCGGGGAGTGCGATGTACCCACCCAAATCGTCAAAATTCCAAAAAGGTCCACAAAAATGATGTATGCGAGTGAAGCAAGCTAGGAAAAAATAGGGGTTTTAGGCTTTTTTTGGTCAAAAAAGGGCATATATTTGGGCAAAAAGGTCACTTTTGCCAAATTTACACCCCCTCTATAGTGAAAAGGTCCACATTTTGGGAAAAAGGTCCACTTTTGGAAAAATCTGCACCCCCCCCAGAAAAAATCCTGGCTACGGGCCTGTTAAGATCACTCGGGTAGACCCCCTAGATGATAGTGGTGTTTGTCTCATTGAAGCAATTGAGTGAGCCATTCTGCAGTTTACTGAGCCAAAATTAGGATTTTGGGAAAGAATTTAGTATTCTGCCACCACCTTGAAAATGTTAACGGAATAAACCGCCTGTTAAGGGTGCCCAATTTAAGTGTTGGCAGAAATTCATACTGGATTTTAGGTATGAACACTTTCATATACCAAAATCATGTGAATGAACCCTGTTCATGTTTAACCTACTTTCAGCTAACTATTACTCAAAAAATTAAATCATTAAATATCAAATTCGGCCTGAAATTGAATGATTTTTTACCACTTTTGGCGTTCGTCACGACAGCCATGCATAAACACTTGCTTATACATGGTCACATGTTTTGACCGATCATGTACGCCGCTACATGAACTAAGGGTGAGAAACAACAGCAACCAAAGATGAGAAAATTCCAGTGAAAATAGAGATGATGGGGTATAGGGGGTTCAATAAGTCAAATTTAACTAAGAAAAATATGAATTATGTCTGAATTGTCCCTGATTGATGACTCAAAGGCCAGTTAAAGGTCATTAAGATATTACCATTAGGCGACGAAAAAAAACACCTGTTTTATGGGCCTGACCGATCCTTTCCAAAAATCATGTAAAATCAGCCTGTTTTTGCTCAAATTTATAAATTTTGGCTAATTTTTTTAGAAAATTTTGCTTGTAAAAATTTTTCATTTTTTCTCCTGATTTTTCAGATTTTTGGGCTAATTTTGGCCAATTTTGACCTCTAAGAAGAAAAAAGAAATTAAAAAAAAATTTGCCCGATCGACCCTACTTGAAAGGTCCGCTCGCCCGTAAAACGGGGTTTTTTTCGTCGCCTTATCAAAGTTTAGGTGATTCCTGTGCCCTCTGACCCTCCTCATGCAACATAGCCAGTGCTTAGGTGATGATGCTAAAGAGGGTGGTTGTTATTGGTGTTGCTACTGTTGTTGTTACTGTTGTCCCTCATCATCATTGTCAGCAGCGGTTGAGGAGGAGGTAAGTGAAGGTGGTGGTGGTTGTAGTAGTGTGATGTTGAAATTTAAGTTAAAAATTATATTGATGATAAAGATTGGGATGATAATATTATTGATAACACTAGATGGTTGTGGTGATGATGATGAGAAAGATATTTAAAGGTGATGATGATGATGATGATGATGATGATATGATGATGATAATAATAATAATGATGATGATGATAATGATATTGATAGAAATAACTCAACAGCAACATTGGCAATATAATTACAAAACAACGATTTGGGGGAAACAGTGTACGATTTTCAAAGAAACAATAAAAAAAGTCAAGATATTAACTGTGCATGAGGCAATAATTAAAAGCAACCAATCTCCAAGTGAAAAAAAATCACACCGAAGTATGAAGCACTACAAAATGTCACTGTAACATTTAAAATAAACATTAAGCAATACCAATAACAATTAGACATCCCTCAGCTCCACGTGTTTGCCTCCAAAAACATCCTTTATGCACTAACTACGCAAGCACTGGCAAACAACTCACTTTTTGTAGCTTGAAAATGTTGACAAAATAGAAATCTCTGTGTATTTTTACAACACAACAATCTTTAGAGAATTTAAATACTCATCATTGTTCATTACATTGAGACTGTGATTTGAGGTGTTAAATTATCCTGAATTTCCACCATTTACCCAATTTTGCCAAAAATTCCCACCACAAATAAAACTTGATTTGCAGTTCTGCTGTGTGTACCAGTCTCGGAACAAAACTGCACAGAGTTACTGAGATTGACTCCCGTTATAATCAGACTAATCCGTCTTGGGTAGCTCTGATGAAGATGAAAGCATCTTGTGATGCGATCAGAATCCCGCAATTTGACGGCTTTCTGGTTTTACAGGACCCATCTATCATAATTTTAATCGTATTAGCATTTGCTAGATAACAACAACAACAAGCCCTAAAAATGCATTATTGGCATTTCTGGTGAAATATGAGTTTTAAATTTGGTGCATTATTCATAATTTGAAACATGACAATAGCGATGCGGGAGTATATGCAACATAAATGCAGTAAGCGAGATGTCATCCGTCATCCATTTAATAACGGTACTTAGTATTAATGTCTAATGATTTTTCTCTGTGGCGGTAATGATTTGGGAGTTCACCACAAACAGCTGATTTTTTTTCTTAGATCCAATTTTTGGGTGTTTCCAGTAAAATGCTGGAGTTTGCCATTGTTGTTGGTGTCATTAGTATTATCAATGTCATTATCAGTGTCAATGTTCCATCATATATCATTTTATTATAGCGCACCTTTGTTAAAGGTCCTAGGAAATGCAAATAGAATTGATATGGTTTGTGTCAAGTCTACAAGCAGGGACGAGAAAGCATTCAATATTTGGGTTGGTGATGACATCATTTGTGGTACCATTGATTTTTCAGAGAGTAAAAGAAAATTCCAGGTGACTGGTGTGAATATATTCATGACACTGACTGAAAATCAATAGTTTCACTAATGATGTCACTGATAGTGTATTCTTTTTTCTGGCCCTGTTTATTGGAATGGAATGTCCCACAAAGATTTGAAGTAGGTTTATCATCTCATTTCCTGGGACCTTGAACCCTTTCCATCCTGGTAGATTCTGTATAGGTTATAACACATAAGTCAGTGGCTTTCGAGATGGCTTCCATCTTAACCCTTTCAACCCTGGTAGATTCTGTATAGGTTATAACACATAAGTCAGTGACTTTTGAGATGGCTTCCATCTTAACCCTTTCAACCCGGGTAGATTCTGTATAGGTTATAACACATAAGTCAGTGGCTTTTGAGATGGCTTCCATCTTAACCCTTTCAACCCTGGTAGATTATGTGTAGGTGATAACACATAAGTCAGTGACTTTTGAGATGGCTTCCATCTTAACACTTACTGTGCTCAAGTGATCGAGATCTCGATCAATACATGTGGCAGGTATTATAAAATGCTGCCTTTGTGTGCATTAGAGGTGTTAACCCTTTCAACCCTGGTAGATTCTGTATAGGTTATAACACATAAGTCAGTGGCTTTTGAGATGGCTTCCATCTTAACCATTTCAACCCTGGTAGATTCTTTATAGGTTATAAAACATAAGTCAGTGGCTTTTGAGATGGCTTCCATCTTAACCCTTTCAACCCTGGTAGATTCTTTATAGGTTATAAAACATAAGTCAGTGGCTTTTGAGATGGCTTCCATCTTAACCCTTTCAACCCTGGTAGATTCTGTATAGGTTATAACACATAAGTCAGTGGCTTTTGAGATGGCTTCCATCTTAACCCTTTCAACCCTGGAAGATTCTGTATAGGTTATAACACATAAGTCAGTGGCTTTTGAGATGGCTTCCATCTTAACCCTTTCAACCCTGGAAGATTCTGTATAGGTTATAACACATTTAAGTCAGTGGCTTTTGAGATGGCTTCCATCTTAGCCCTTTCAACCCTGGAAGATTCTGTATAGGTTATAACACACAGTCTAATTTGATCTTCTTGGGCTCCTTGCTGCACTTGCCATTTAAAAGCAGTTGGTGGGCAACTTGGTTGGGTGTAACATTTGGCTGCTGTGGAGGTTCTGTTGGATCCCCTCGAAGCTTTCGGATGGTAGACCATGGTTTCTTGCTGTTTTGGGTCATATCATCAGATTCAATTAAGGTATGCCAGGTTTTGATCTTTTCATGGGAGATCGTCTCTGAAACTTCCTCACCTTTAGCAGTTGTTTTAGCTGAGAAAGGATCAGCTTCAAACATGGTGGTATACTCTTGATATTCTTCAACAAATTCCTTGGAAAGCCCTGGTATACATTCTATCCTACAGCATCTGGGTATAAATCTCCAGGCAGCCTTGTTCACTAGTTGGACATATTTGTCATAGTTATGTGGTTTTGGAGCAATCCTCTTTACGTTCTGATCCAGGTCATCAGTGAATCCTTGCCAGTCTGCTTTCCTTTGGCTGTTGAAATCGCCAAAGAAATGAGGGGGGGGTCGGGGTCAAAGGGTAAAATTTACCTTGGGCCTGGGGTCCTAGAGGCCCATCAAAAAAAATTACAGGACCTGTAAAAATTTAATTCCAAGGTTCCCCCTTTGCCTCGCCCGCAATTTCTCATGATGGCCCTGCATCTTCTCATAATGTTGTGCCTGTATGGCATTACATCTAACAAAATGATTTAACACCACTGTCATTATCTATAGCTCTTATTTAGTTGATGATTGTGAAGATATTTTTTGCTAAGTGTACTTAAAATATATTTTTTAAAAAGCCAAATTCTTTAGTTAAAAGTAATAATACCACTTGCCCTGGATTTTTCTCAATTTGTTGAGAATTTAGTACTTGTGGATTTGTTTCTAATTAATAAATTAAAGGTTCCACTTAGTGGTTAACTGTATATAATCTACATGTCTTGAAGTAATGATCTTTATAATCAAGGGGATTTTCTGTTCTGAATTAGCTGACCGTACACATAAAGGTTGATTTTTCATCAAGCTTTTTGTCAATTTTCTGGTGTCTTTTTTTGGACGTAAAGAAAAACCGGTGACCTTTTTGATGCATAAAATTTAAGATTAAAAAAAGGAAATATTGTTATATTTGTCAAGAAATCATACCATTGATTTAATTATGAGAAAAATGTCATTGGGCTATTTTTATAAAGACAGTCCGTAAAAAGAAGTGTAAACATTCATTTTAAAAAAGGCAATCTGTACACATCAGTCAAAAAGGCATTGTTTACCATAATTTTGAGCAACCTTGAATTCTACTTATTCTACTTAATCTATAGGCAATTTTCCATTTGATTGGTAATGTAATTAATTAAATGATTTTCAGAGCATTGAAGTACTTTTACTAATTACATACATGCACCTTATTGTGATAAGTGCACCTGGAAATGGTCAATGTCAGATCAGAGGGTGTTTTGAATCAATCCCACAATGCATTGCAGTGTGCCTATACTGTACTGTCCTAAGCACATGTCAGTACTTAGGGATAAAGTGTTCAAGAAGTTTAAAGGTGCGTGTTCCGATCGTCTTTGGGACCCCCCTGATTTACCCGGAAGTAGTATCCATTTTGATATCAGATGAAAGGCTGTATTTTTCTCATTGTCATCCTGAAATTTGAGCCCTCAAATCCATTTCATTCCCAAGATATAAACAAAAAAACACCGTTTTAGTGGTTAACCATCAATATTAGCACAGTATTGAATAGGGCTTTGCAACATGCATTATTGCGTCTACCATAAAAACCGCAGGTTTGTTTCCCACGGTACTTGATGGGGTGTATGTGCAAGTGCCAGGCCCTCATATCAAGTAGAGAACACAATACACATAAATCGTAACAAGCACCTTTAAAGACCATAAAACATTTCATGATCATGATAAAAATTCCTTTAGTACTAATGCTTTGTAGGCTAAAATGTGTGTTAAGAATAGGAATTTTTGTGGGATCCCATGACCTTTTTGAGGTGAAATTCCCCAAAAACTGGGGCATTGTGGTATGGACACAATATTCCCTCTGATGTCAGATATTCCTGTACTTTATCAAAAAAAACCAATAATTACTAGCCAATTTGCTGTATATTGAGTAACAAACCTGTGCTATTCATTCATTGCGATGCTTCGTTAAATGAAGATTTTATTTTTTGTTTTTCTAGTTGCAGATGGACATTTTAAGGATGGGATTGCAAAATATGCCTGTATTATCAATGTAGTTAAAATAAGCATGAGGTGTTTGAAACCTTTGAAAATATACTTTGTTTACATTTTGACACAATCTAGTTTTCTCAGGCTAAAGGCATACAATTTTGAAATTTAAGTAGTACTTATTATCAACTTGATGCCCAGTAATTACGCCTATTATTGCTCAAAATCCCTATCTTACACACTTTTGCAATGTCAACTTTTCTATTATTTAGAGAATAAAAGATAGGATTTGTTGCTTTGCCTATCTAATATTGTGTCATATTGGATGGGCAGTCCAATATTTTGACTGCCCATTCAATATTATTAGTTATCCCCTGTTTGTTCACACAATACGGAAAAATATCTATGGTTTGTTTCCAATATCACATGAGGCGATAGCCGAATGTGATATTGGAAACAAACCATAGATATTTTTCCGTATTGCGTGAGAACAAACAGGGGGTAACAAATTTATCATTTAGTAGACATTTTAAGTGGTAAGCCTAAAGTAGTTTTAATTTTATTTAAATCTGGATTAGCACAGCTACACCACTACAGTCAAGTACAGAATCCAGAAAGTTCAGTAGGCCACCCTCTAGGCCTATTTCTAGAGGCCTACTGAGGCCTACAATGTACAAATCAAAAATTTGGACTAACTGCACAGTAACATAAACTCAATCATCATTGTCCTGATACATACTGGAGTTTTCTCCAATTCCCAACAAGGCAGTCCCAGACCAAGATGTCATGGCCACAGTGATTCAGTAGTCTTGCCTATGCACAGAGTCAGAGAGAGTTGGATTCTGCAGGGTAGCATGGTACTGTAGCTTGGGAAAAAGCCCTAACTTACCTCTTTAAAAGACATCACATAGGTCACAAGTCCTCCAAAACACACAGGGGAACTTTATAAAATGTTCTTGTACATAAGAACATAGGGAAAATGTATCACATAGAAATATTTGTTTGGGATTGCCAGCAGCAATCACACCAATGTGTTGAACAAAAAAGGCCATACTGGATTGTGCTATTCAGAGGGAGCTGGACCAAAAAAGTCTCTTCCACAGATGCGCAAGATCATTACATCTATAGATTTTAATAGCTTTTAATGCATGTAAAGTAGGGACTTGATATTTGGTGTAAGCATTACGTAATACGGGCTCATATCCAGTGAGTAATGAAAAAAATTACTCTGGTAATACGGGAAAATATTAATTGGGACATTAACCAATCAGCAGTCACCATTCATATCTACTAAATGGTAAGACATGATATTAGATAGGCTAAATAACAAATCCATTTTTTTTTCATTCTTATTTAGTTTTGGTTGTTTTAATCACCGAAAATATTTTCTATTTTAATAATATTAGTTAAAACGACAAAACTATTCCCCCACCGTAAAAAATAAACCAACCCGTATTAGCTGCATGAACTGTGTAACCTTATACATGCGCGTCTAATATCGTGTCATATAAGATAGGCAACAACCAATGATATTGCGTGTTTGCTTACTAAACCCCGCCCATTGAATAAGAATGAATAGCTCATTTTCTTACAAACAAAAGAATATCATTACTCCACTCTACCAACAAATTGTAACCAGTGAACTTTAAACTTGGTTGGGTAAGCTTAACTATTTTGCATATGAACAAAGGGATGTGCGTGGCTGGTGACTTAAATTACAGCCCGTGTAATTCTGTAACACACATTTTTCATAAGAATTTCCCTTAAAATCACAAAATGTGACTGCTGTACAAATCAAATATAGTATATTAATGTAAAAATAAACTGAAAATATTTGACAAATTGTACATGTTTCTCTTTAAATTCAAATGAATGAGTTTAATGCAAAACTCTTCAGATTGGGGGTAAAAATTTGGTTGGAAATTAAAAGGAAAAAAAATCAACTTGCTGATTTCTCTGAGAATAATACATGCTGCAAAACAAATATGTGCACAGTGGCGGTGTGGGGGGGGGGGAGACAAGGGGCAGGGGCATTTTCCCCTAATTTTTTTTTGCCCCCCCCCCCTCCCCGTCAGAAGACAAAATGACAGATTTTTGGCAAAAATCAACAATTTTGGGCCAAAAATCACCAAATTTGGGCAAATATCGGCAGTTTTGAGGTATGAGGTATGCTTTGTTAGCCCAAGAGGAAGGAAGAGAGTGCTTACACATGATTAATTCTTATTTTCAGATGGTTAAGTTATGGGGGACACCTTTTTCACTTTAAAGCAAATATTATTTGCCTAACAAAATCACATAATGTGCCCATAATAGATTCACATGTACAAATTAAATTTAGTATTGCGTGCTTGAGCTTCTTTATCTTCCGTGGCAAGTGGCACTTCACTTCCGCAGAGATTGACGTTCCACACACTACAGAGGCACTTGAACAGGGTCTCAAAGCTGCTCAACAAAGAAAAGTGCAAAGTTACATGTATATTTACCTGTTGTACAAATTAAATTCAGAATAAGGCATTTCATCTTCTTCAACTTCTGTGGTATAAGTACCATTTCAGTTGCGTGAAGATTGACGTACTACATACAAATGGACGTAAACTTGGTCAGAAAGCTGCGTAACAAAGAAAAATTCAAAGTTAGGTTTAGGTGAGCAAGCTTAAAGTGCAGATGAAAATACCAAAGTAATGAATTTATGTATGGGTTACTTCACAACAAGGGAGCAGTTGTGCTGAACACCACATTGTTGCTTCAGTGAAAAATTGGATATACTTCTATTTGTGTGTGTGTGTGTGTGTGTGTGTGTATGTGGGTATGGGTGTATGTATGTGTGTGTGTGTATGTATGTACTTACTAGAGTGACGTTGTGGGGTTATTTGCACGTAGAAATAGAAAGTCGTGGGGTGATTTTTCAGCCTATCAATAGATAGGCTTATGCCATCGAGTAGAAGATTTTCTGTCAAGGGCAGCCACTAAAATATAAACTAGTCTTTGTAACTTGTTCAATTCTTGTGAAAATCACAGTTATGCAAGTATTGAAATTGCTGGTGCTTTCTATGAAACAATTTTTTGAAATTTTGAGTTCAAATTGG
>JAMKCH010046987.1:0-10914 GCA_023653785.1 Ophioderma brevispina
CTTGGTGACAAGATAATTATGTTCAATAATTCAACTAAGCATTTCTTTTTAAAGGGCAGATTAAAGTATGCTTGCTATAGTTCTGCTAAGTTGATAGCCTAGAGCTGTCTATTTGGAAAACTCTCATGAGTGTCTAACGGAAAATACATGAAAAAGGCGGAATATCAAACATCGCTAGTTTTGCAATGTCGGTTACAATCTGCTGTGTAGCGGGTATTTTAATGGTATTATTTTATTACAGTTTGAAATGTTTTTGCTGTTTATGAATTTTGCAGATTCAGACAAACAGCTACACATTAAAGGCTGACTCAGAGATTTCAAAATACAATTTTTTTGTGTAGTAATTAAATATAATGATCTAGAACTAAAGATAGTCACCTAAAATGCTTAATTACAAAATTACAAATGAACGGGCCATAGGATACTGTGTATAACAAAAATTCCGGATCCGTAATTTTATAACAAAGTTGTGATTTTCTATATGAAGGACTTTAATTTGAGCTTAGTTATTTCACACAGTGATTAGTATATGGAAAATAAAAAAACATGATTTGTTTGAAAATAGAGTGCGCCCTCTTCGGGAAATCTCTGAGTTAGCCTTTAAACTCTATGTGTCAATTTTTGTGCATTTAACCCTCTGGGCACAACCACCTATAATACAGTCTATCTAATTGGCTCATTACAGGACACAACATGAGATAGCCCTCTGAGTAACCAATCAAAATAGTGCTTCTGTATCACTCTGTAAATCATACCAATATCCTTACAGTATTTCTGATTTGCTCATTACATGATAATACCTTATGAGTAACCAATCAAAATAGTGCTTAGAAGCTGATAGATAAGCAGGTAGTGCCCAGGGGGTTAAATTTGCAGAATTAAAAACTACAGAAAGCTTGAAAATAAATACCTCAAAAAACTTGCACAGTATAACCATCAAAACCCTGTGTAGTCCAGTATAAGCATACTACATATGCTTACCATTTGCTCTGGAGCACATGTTAAGTGCACATCCTTTTATCCATTTAGGCTGGTATTCTGAAGACCCAGGTTTAAACTAGGGTTAGCAGTGGTGTAACCAGCTTTTTTTCAGGGGAGGGGGCAAAGGGGGAACATACATTTTCAGGGGGCAGGCATATATTAAAATTTGTTAGAATAGTATAGGCCTATGTTGTTTTCACTGTAAATTTGTGCATATGCACAAAATCACTAATTTTTCCAAGGGTGCAAGGGGGGTGGGGGGTGGCAGTCGCCCCCTGGGTACGCCACTGAGGGTTAGTCCTACACAAGTGGATGTTTTTTCTTTTCAATATACTATGAAAGTTGAAAATAAGATGTGAGAAAATTCCTTATGGATGGGGCGAAACAGCACATCCATGAGGAATTTGCTCACCCATGATAGCAAACCTTTTAGAGTATGTTGAAAGGAAAAAGTTCACTCATGTAGGACTAAACCTGGTTTAAAAAACCCCAGGTCTAAAGTTAGACTCCTCTTGGAACACCATACATAATCATTCACTTGTGTCTACATTCTATGTCAGCATGTTAGTGTGAAAGCCAAGACACTGTCCTATTTCTAGTGCTCTTTGTCATAGGTGACACAAACTTAATAGCACAGTAGTTTTCATCTCTGCCAAGATTATGCTTCTGGTGGCAGTTTTTGAAGAATAAATTGAATACATTTGTTAAAACAAGATTGATATTGTCATTTTTGCATTCCTTGGGAATTTCTTTCATATGAACCCCAACATGACTATACTTTTGATGAAGTTAAAAAATGACACCCCCTTGGGGGGGTCTGTGTGAATTTTTTTGGGGGTATCCAGTTGGGTGCTCAAACTACATGTAATTGCTAACTAAACTACATGGTGCATACTGCAAAACCAAGAATAGCATCAACGTATTTCAAAAATGTCTCTGTGCTCCCTGGTTAAGAAATCATTGTACACCATCATTTTATACCCGGTGATTACTATATGCAGTTTTAATATTTGAAACACGAGAAAAAACTTTAAACATGTAAAGAGGAACATAGATCGGACGTTAAGCAGAAGCGCATTGATGATTCCCGCATTGCTCAAGGAAATTGCTCTTTTGATCAATTTAAAATTTTTGGAATAGAACACGGTTATAGCAAATCCACATCGTATATATTCAATTGTAATATCTACTGGTAATACCCAACTTTGACCATTCAAAATAAAATATCAACTTCAAGAAGTAAAATAAAAACAAAATACACATAACAAGACATTGTTTTTCTAAAGCTAACATTCGTAGCTTTTTATGGTCAACATATATTTATCTAACTGAATCTCATTGGAGATGTAGCCAGAAAACACCCCATAATTATGCCAACTTATATAAATTTCACTAAAATGTATTAAGTGTCTTGTTGTTTTTCCATTAATATTTGTCCCTTTTCTTTGATGCAGAGACACACAAGATTTACAGAATTGGATGCAAGCCTTCAACCTAGCCTCAGCTGTTCATTCTTCACCACCTTTACCAGCACCAGTGGGCTCCCAGAAAGGCTTCAAGAGACCACTCCTGCCATCATCATCATCAAAACTCAGTTTGGTAAGGCAACTCAATCTTGCACCCATTTCTTTTCTGCAGGCATGCAGTGACACAGTTAAAACAGCATATGTGGCAGGTGTACCTTTGTAGTACATTTATTGGCTGGTATTCTGAAAGGGAGTCTAACTTTAGACCTGGGTTTAAACTAGGGTTAGTCCTACAAGAGTGGGCCTTTTTTTCTTCTCTAAATATGTGAAATGTGCTGTAATGGGTGGGAATATTCCTAATGGATGGCTGTTCCGGTCCATTTATGAGGAATTTTCTCACCCGTTACAGCACATTTTTAGAGTATGTTGGAAGGAAAAAAGGTCCACTCCTGTAGGACTAACCCTGGTTTAAACCCAGGTCTAAAGTTAGACTCCCTTTCAGAATACTTATGTTTTCCATCAATTTAGAGATAAGCTTGTAAAGAAGATTTGGTTTTCTTATGTTACAACTTTAACCATATAAATGCATCATAAGGTTAATGTCAATTTGATTCTGTGGGTAAATAATATAGTGTGCACCAGAAAAAAATTGACATTTTGAGATAATTTTTTAAACATTCGTAAAAGAAAAACCATGAGCTGCTTAAAGGCACTATCAGTGATTTGCTAAATCTTGAAATAAAAAAAATCATCAAAAATCAGATTTTTGTGCACCTGTAACAAGTATAGCTATCCTAACATACCCTGCAAGTGCTTAGACTGAAAGCAACCTATTAACGACAAAGTCAGATATTTTAATCATTACTGTCTGTACGGACACTTACTGTGGAAATTCATATCTTAGAACACTGCTGTTTTCTTGCTTTTTTTGTCAATTTTTCAGTTGCAGAAAATAACTTATGAGACTTATCATTCACTTTAAAGCTATTCCTTCAAATTTCAAATATTTTGCTTCCTTCAGATGAATCACTGATAGTGTTTTTAAGAAATTTTACTACATTTAAAACAGTTGGGTTAAAAAATTGTTAGAATTAAACTATGCCCCAAATTTGCTTAAGAGTGCTTTGTGAATCTGCCCCCCTGGTTTCCAAAAACAAATGTCTAAAGGAAATTATTGTAAGGTGTTTTTCTGTATTCCCAATGCTTTGAATTTTAGGCTTAAATTTTGTGTGGGCATCTAGCAAGGACAGTTTTGTGATGTCTAAAGGGTCTTAAATGCACCTTACTCTTTCCTGTGGTTTGCTTAATTTCCTGGATTAAGAGTTGCATGGATCTTATCAAGGATATCAAAATTTGTATCAATATCTAGTGGAGGTTAAGCTGTGATAAAAATCTCATAGTATTTTGCATGGTATTTTGCATAAAAGTCTGCAGTGAGGCAGTCCTTATTGTCATGTGCCCAGTGCTGGCACCAGAGAAGGACCACATGCTCCCTCAAGATCAAGCTTTCTCCTACACCTATGAGGTCTTTTGCAGAACATTTTGTTAGAATAGCTTCTAGGTTAAATAATTTACACTAACAACTAGAAATGATGCTATTGCTTTCACGGCCTGATAAAACAACTTGTTACTCAAGCCCATGCTAAAAAACCAATTGACCGAAACAGCATGAACACACTTTTTCTGACACACTTATGAATTCGGAAACCTTAATGGAATAAATCTGTGCTTCATTCTGTAAAGGGTTTGCTTTCAAGGCCAGAAAAAAAACTGTTACTCAGGCCAGTGCTGAAAAACCAATTGACCGAAACAGAATGAACCCTTGCAACCTATAACCTATAATCATCAACAGGATAGAAGACTAGATTAGTATGTCCAGCCTCATTGACACTTATTCTGTTGGCTGTAATTGGCTGAATACACAATCCTGACTACCTAGTCGGCTTTGCTATCGGGATGGCAGATTAGCAAAGCTAATCAACGCGTAAAGCGATATGTCTAAGAATTACGTCCTGTGGACATGCTTTTTTTTAGCAGGTGATTATCTGTGATTATCAAATCTGTATTCTATCATTTGAAACATTGCAAATCAATTTTTGCAATATTTGGGGGAGTTTCCATAGCCTGACCCATCCTTGAAACACTTTTTCTGACAACCTTATGAATTTGGAAACCTTAACATAATAAATCTGACTGCTTCCTTGCTTTAAAGGGTTTGCTTTAAAAAGAGACACGCAACATTTGAAAAATATTGCGCCCTCAAGATTTTTTCAAAATCGTATTTTTTGCATGGGTAAAGCTTATATACAAAAGCCCTACCCCGAAATGATAAGACGCCCAAATCAGTGCACTTATGGTTAAACAGAACGATTTTATAATGTAACGTCGCCGGCGACGTTAAATTCAGAACGACGAAAATGGCTTTTACACAAGAACTGACGCACGCCGTATGCATGTTTCTCCACCTATGCACACTGTTTGAGTTGAACCAGTCTATAACTTTTGGTTTGTAAGAATACAGTGATGACGATTCAAAAAAATATTCCGTAATATCACATTTGTTGATTAAAGTTATGGAAAACTAAATTGGCCTAACAAATTACCTGATGTCTTTATCCTCATTATCAATGTCCCTATCTTTTTGGGTATTTTTAGTTTTATGTGTAAATATATCGCTATCTTCTAATGACCTAGACTATCATATGAGAGCAAATTGAAGACATTTCATGATGAATTTGATTTAAAACCTTTACTCACAGCAAAAAAGATTCCTTACGGAGCTTGTCCGACACTGACGACTCGGTGTCTTTATCAACTGAAGATGTTACTGTGATCGTGGTGTCACATGACTAGAGACCTTGATCATGTGACAAAATAGACTGGTATACAAGTGAGTGAAAGATCGTGGCGGCCCTTGTCCTCTGTTAAGTGAACTTGGTTGGCGCCGAATGTTGATAGCCCCCTGACACCACCCCGCGATTAAACCAGTTGGAGTCTGGTCCAGAACTTTAACCCCTCCAGTTGATGGATTGTTTTTGACTGTTTAATTTGTTGAGCTACATGGGAGGAAGAACTGCTTGGTCTCCTATGCTCAGCCAGGCGGGTCTTGAGTGAGCTTTCTTATTCACACGCCATAGGCCGCAGGGCAGTCATCGCATGTGATGTGATAAATAGTACCAGACTTATGCTCCGTTTTGGTCATATCCTTCGGAGGCCAACCAGTTTTTTGGGCGGATGAATTAACTGGCTTGTATGCGTGCGAATGCCCTTGTTCTGGAACATGCGAGCAAAGAATTGCATATTTTGGGAAAAAAAAAAAGTGTGCCAGTGCCGCTTTAAAGGCCAAAAAAAATTTGTTAATCAGGCCAGTGCTGGAAAACAAATTGACCGAAAACAGCCTGAACCTTTGTAACCTATAAGATATCAATCATCAACAGGAATAGAAGACTAGATTAGTATGTCCAGCTCATTGACCCTATTCTGTTGGCTGTAATTGGCTGAATACACAACCTGACTCCCTAGTCATCTTTGGGCTATCTTGATGGCATTGCAAAGCTATTGACCACGGTCAAGCGATATGGTCTAGGAATTACGTACCTTTGGACCGGGGGAATTTTTTTAGGCAGGTGATTATCAAATCCTGCTAGGTTGACTAATTGTGGTTTGGCCTTCAATTTGGGGGCGATTTGGGGAATTTTCGCGTAACCTGACCCATCTGACAACGCTTTTTTTTCTGACACACACACTTATGAATTTGGAACTACAGAATAAATTTTGTGGCTTCATTCTGGAAAGGGTTTACTGTTCAAGGCCAGAAAAACCCTGTTACTCTGCTGAAAAACCAATTGACCGAAACAGCATGAACCTTTGTAACCTATAAGATTTTAATCATCAACAGGATAGAAGACTAGATTAGTATGTCCAGCCTCATTGACACTTATTCTGTTGGCTGTAATTGGCTGAATACACAATCCTGACTACCCTAGTCGGCTTTGCTATCTGGATGGCAGATTAGCAAAGCTATTGACACGTAAAGCTATATGTCTAGGAATTACGTACCTGTGGACAGTAATGTTTTTAGCAGGTGATTATCTATGATTATCAAATCTGTGGATAGCGGTCTTTCACCTCACTCATGCATAACCTATAACAAAAGGTGTTAGTTCCCATAGTATTCCTCATTCAGATCAATTTAATACCCAACCATAAAGTACTTGTGCTATTCAAAGTGTGACCCATACTTTTATGTATACATATCCAACATGCATGTCGTTCTTTAGATTTAGAAGTCTCCAGAAATTTGGAATGGACTTTGCCATTCCCGGCAAGATGGCCGCTAATCTGAAAGGTGGAAGACCTCTATTTACTGTGGTGGTTTGGCCTTCAATTTTTGGTGCAGAAAGCTTGGATGCTACACATAAAGTAGAGGTGCTCTGTCGATGCATCTTTAAAACTAACTCCCATTTTTTTTTTAATCTCTAGGTCTAGTCTTGCATTGGTGTGTGGTATGACACAAACTTTAAAAACAATATTTAGAGACAATGCACATAATGTAATTTCTGTCCGTTTATAGACAGAAAATATAATATTGCCAATTTCTAGGAAATGTTTCATGCAATGTATGATGTTGTGCAGTAGTACTTGACGGAATAAAAGGCAATACCTCATTTGCATCCTTTGGACTTCTATATGAAACTTGTACCCAATTTCTTGCAGAGATTATCAAATTTGCACTTCACATTAGGCACACATGCAATAGTAAGGGCAATATTTAGATAATATAAAAATCTTGTCTTTTTTAGGAAAGTTGGGAGACAAATTTCTGGATTAAGAAATAAACTTTAAAGAAAGCCTGAAATCACTATTTTGTGACAGTGTTGAGAAACGTTTCCTTTAAAGGATAATTCTTAAGAAAGTCAACAATCATTATTTTAATTTTATGGCAGTGTTGAGAAGTACCAATTTCCTTTAAAGGACAATTCTTAAGAAAGTAAAAAAACAGTATTGTTGAAAACATGGGAAGTGAATTCTTCAGATGTTCAATTCTCACTAATGAACCAGTTAATCTCAATTCCCATGGCTCTGTTCAGTACTGCCCAGTTATCAGGATATTTAAATACACCCTCTGCATTTTGGGTATGATTTATGATACCCAGAACCCACAAGATCAGTTTGTGTTAGTGCACATGTGTACTGTACACAGAAATGTGTCCTGGTGGTTGAGAATATTGTTGCTCATTATGGACCATTAGTTGAACTTTCCAAGCCTGGCAAAACTCCAAATTGAATTTGGGCTTAAAGGTCCATGGCCCCGATCGCTAATAGCCTCGTCCCCAGAAGCCCCAGATTTTACCGGAAGTGGTCAAAATTTTGGTATCAGAAGAAGGCTACTATTTTTCTCATTTACCCTGTGAAATCTTAGAGCCAACAGATATTTGGTGTGGAAGTTATGAGCGAAAATGTGCCCCATTTTGGTGGACCAATATTAATTTTACACAGTACTCTATGGGGCTTACAAAATCACATTTTTAGCTCTTGCATCAAATCGGATTGAAATATCGGCGCGAAACTTTACAGATGGGGTTTTGGAGTGAAGGCCAATCTATCAAGATGAAAACTTCATATCCTTAAATCGGGCCATCCCCCTTTAAAGTTGACAAATGTTCATGTTGGATTCATATTTTGCTCTCAAGGTTAGCTCTGTAGTCCATGAGAATAGTTGGCAAAACCAAGTTATATTTTGTTTTTATTCACACAAAAAGTAACCTGTATCCCAAGTACAGAACATCATTTTCCACCAACACAAGAATTCATTACATAGAAACTTGGAGAAACCGGCGATCATTGAATTAAATAAAGATGAAAAATACATTGTCTCGAACCATGCATATAGATCATCCCCTTCTAAATATATAGCACAAGAAATTCCTTAGCAAAAACTGTTGTTTTGTTAAGCATTGAATTGGTTAAGAGCGCAGACTGGTCTAGCCCACATGTACATGTGTAGCTATTTTTTCCCCTTTCTATTTTTGGAGCGGCGTCCTGTGCAGATACCAGTGTGGTTTGTGTCATACTACCCACGCAACCGTGGTGAAAAGCATCCGACAGCTGTTGATATCGTCATCGGCAACCACTAGTACTCAGGTTGGATGTTTGCGAGATGACTTTGGATTCAGTGATAATCACTCCATGTGGTTTTAATATCCTTAAGGGTGATTCAGGAAATTTCCCCCCTTTTTGTACTTTGTTTTGTCATTATTTTTATTCTGCTGTTGTGAGAGAAAAGTGAAATCCAGGTTATTGGTATATCGTATGTGGGAACCCGTGGTATTACTGTAAAGTTTGTAGCAGGTTGGGGCCTTGTTGATGTATGATGATCAATTTTTATTTTTAAAACTTGGCTAATTTCCAACAACTTTTTAATGATTCTAAATAAGAGAAAGTTTGGCTCAATTCATATTCTGTTTAGACTTTAAAAAAATTGGCTCAAAAGCTTGTGCGCACATTTGATTTTCAGCTAGTTCAAAATCTGATGCGTGATGCATTTTTGTGGGGGTGTAAATTAGAGGGAGAGCAACCTTTCTCAACATAGAGCAGGGAAGTGGGGATGAATTTAGTATTCTGCCATCACTTAAATTCGGCACTCTTAACATGCGGTTTCTCCGTTAGAATGTCGCCAAATTTGTAGGGTTTTGGCAGAATACTACTAAAGTCTTTCTGGGAAGCGAGCTCTCTCTACACACAAATTTCTTACTGAGTACACAGACGATAACCAAAAATAAGAAGTGTACACAAGCTTTTAAAGTTTATAAAGCCATTTTGATGATTGATGTTTGAGGTTCTATAGGTAAATGGGCAGCCTTCACAGGTACCTGTCTTGTTTGTTCTAAGTTGTACATTTGATCATGGTGGTAGTGATGATTTTTTAAGGTCCCGTGTGTTTTACATTGTGTTTGAATTAAAGATGGCTACTAGACAAACTCAAGTTTCAGTGGAATTAGATTGTTATGAATTCAGTATTCTGCCACCTCATCTTTCCGTTGAGGGTGCTGAATTCATAGGATGGTGGCACAATGCTAAATTATTCTCATTAGATTTGTCATTGTGATAAACGGAAAGTAGATTTGGTAACCAGATAAACTAATTTAACACATTACTTTCAAAAAAGAAAGAATACAACCAAATTAAATATGTTACAAAAAGCTGTTAACAAATTGCTTATCCACAAAATAGCCTGTGTGGATATTTATGTGTATCATGTTCTCTACTTAATATGAGAGCCAGGCACTTGCATACACTTACTTCCAACTTGTACCAAGTATCATGGGAAACAAACTTGCAGTCTTGATAGTAGAAGCGATAATGCACATTGCAAGGCCCTATTCACTACTGTGCTAATATTGATGGTTAACCATTGAAACGGCAGTTTTTGGTCTGCATCTTGGGAAAGAAATGGATTTGGAAGCTGAAATTTCAGGATGACAATGAGAAAAATACGGCCTTTCATCTAATATCAAAATTGATACTAATTCCGGGTAAATCAGGAGGTCCCAAATGCGATCGGAACAAGCACCTTCAAATTGGAGGCCATTGTGTTTTGATCCTGGCAGGATCTTCATCAGGGACTGAGTGTGTCTCCGTTAAAGATTCTGCTAGGATGAAAATGTCATTGCAATTTAAATATGTAAATGTTAGTCATTACATTGAAAGGCTATTTCTTATACCCAAAATCTTGTGTTTGATTGGGGATTCCTGGGAAGAAGGTTGTAAATCACTAAACCTCATAGTGCCTCTTTAATAGTAGCATTAACAAAATATCAGACTTCTCAAATTACTAAAATGTAAATTGCACGGGTACCATGTGTTAGCTGATAGCTAGACGCACTACCTACATGAATTCTAAAATTCTAAAGAAATAAGGGATGGAATGAATAAGGTTAGAGGTTAACTTTAACAACCATTTGTGCACACTGCATTATTTATTAATCAGTCTAGGCAACTTACCCAATCTGTTCAGAAGGTAGTTGAATCAGCTAAAACCTTACTGATGCAGGAGGCATGATTTGAGTATGTCTGGTGAATTTGGAAAGTTTGCTCAATTTCTAACATGTTTACTTAGCAATTTGGCTCTAAGCAGGGGCGTAACAGGTTTCACTCGTCAGAGGGGGAAAATTCCCGGATTTGCTCTCTGGGGTGATAACCTGCCACCCCCATACCACCCCTCCTGTTAAGCTACTGTGTATGTTCAAATATATCAAGAAATATCTTTGATTTGAGGTGAGAATCATGCTGCAAATTTGAATTAAGAAGTGTATGTGTTGCATTGTGTGATTGACATTAAAAGATACAGTAATGTATGCCAGATCTAGTACCTAACCACATCTGGTAATGTCTATCCCACGATGTATTAATAGTAACTGATGGGTGACATTATTGGCCCAATTGAATGATTCTAATACCCAAAACC
>JAMKCH010046988.1:0-11684 GCA_023653785.1 Ophioderma brevispina
AGTGCCGAAAAACAGACAGTAGTAACAATGACTTATATAAGATGGACACGCGGATTCTCCACAAACGGGGAACCAATAATTCAGGTGCCCAAAAGTATTATAATGAGCATACGCACTTCATTAACATAGTTTTGGCACCACAATATTTGGTTTACGTATCGTCGTTTTTGGAAAGTCCATAGGCATATTATGAGACACGCCATATTTTACGTTCGTCACACTCAGCGAGTGAAAAAAACAATAACAACTGAGCCAAATGCTCCCGCTCAAATATCTCTTTTCCTAAGCAACATTTACAGGGGTCACGGGAGACTTTTGTGCAGTAGGAATGCAGGAATCTTTTAGATGCGTGGTTTCTTCCATCGTTTGGTTTTCGCATAATTATGCAGAAATGGCCGATCAGACAATGGAATAATGGGGAAAGCACCACTAAATAACATAAACGCGTGACGCACAGATTTGTAGGTGCATGTGCTTGGGCAGTAACAGCGCCGACGCGCGGCTGGTTGCGCAACAAAAAGGATGGCAGAGAGATGTGAGAGAAATCGGTTACGCCTTGCTGGCCGATTCAATAACACGAGCGTTTCCCCTCGTGGTTTATATTCTAGCTCAATGGTAGTAACCCACATAAACCAACAGGGGGAACTCGCAGTCTGTTGCTATGCAGACAAGTCCTCAAGTCCTAGTATGGTGCATTCCATTTTCAGCTTTTTAGCTGACAGAAGCTGAAAATGAAAAAAAAGCCTCCTTTTGAGTAGTGCAGCGCCCACAAGGTATATAAAAATATTATTAAAATATGGATATTTTGCCCAACTTTCAGAATCAAAATAAAAGACTCTCTTTTTCAAAAAACTGGATGCTAAAAACAGTTATTTTTTACTCAGACTATATCTGAATCGTTGTAGGGGATCCAATTTGGGCAAGCAATGTCGTACTGATCGATAGAATTCCATGTAGTCATGTGCTTGACATACAATACTATAGATTAATTCAGGCATTGTGATCATTTTTGTGTCAAGTTACAAGGTCAAGTTATAAAATGGGCTGAAAACATCAAATTCGGCGCATTCGAGAAGTAAAATTTCAATTGCTACAGAAACTGGGTCGTAGATGCCCCTTGGGAACCAACATATTAATGAGGTCAAGGGTCTCATACCAAGGTCACTTGAGTTCAGAGAGTATCAAATTTTCACTGGGTCAGTGGGGCTGAAAACATCAAATTGGCTCATTCAAGTAGTAAAATTCCAATTGCTACAGAACTTGGGTATAATGCCATTGGGAAACTTTGTGATATTAATGTTGCCAAGGATCACTACAACGGCCAAAGGTCATATGAGGTCAAATTATAAACTAGGCTGAAAACATCAAATTTCATTTGAAAAGTCCCAATTGCAACACACGTGGATCATCCTTTCATGCACATGGGAACCTTCCGCTGATAATAAATCAAGGGTCACTTCATAGGTCATCTAAGGTCAAGTTATGAAATGAGCTGAAGCAAGGTGATGCTCAGCAGGTGCGGATCTAGGGAGGGGCGGAGGGGGCATGCACCTCCCGGTAATTCTGCAAAATCTTGTTGCAAAAAATCAGCCCATTTTGCAATTTCAGCCTCAGGCACCCGGTAATTTTGATGACGTTTTGCAATCCTGGATCCGCCCCTGAAAGCAGGCAACATTTGTGGTTCAAGAACCGCTTGTTTTAAACTAAGTGCTGGGAGGAGTCTTGATCACAAAAAGCCCCTTTAAAGGGCCATTGTCCAATACTACTAATAGTCTTGTTCCCAGAGCCCCCAGATTTTACCGGAGTGTCCAATTTTTGGTGTCCTGAATAAAGCTATTCTCATAAATCATACTAGGGCTAAATGATGTTTGATTTGGGATGTTATGAGTGAAATGTCCATTTTGGTACCATATAAGTTTCACAGTATTCTATGGGGAATTATAAAATCAACGTTTTAGCTCTCAGGTTGAAATATCGGCACAAAACTTTACAGATGGGGTTTGGGTTGAATGGCCATTCTATCATAAGATGAAAACTTTAATAAACATAGGGGGTGAGTCTGTTGAGTAAATACTAGTCTTCATAATTTTATTATCAAATTAAAATTATGCATATATTTACTATTAGGCTTTAATTTACTTTTTTGTTTGGTAGCATATGACACTCAAGGTTCCCGCTTTGTAGAATTTTGGCGTCAAATGACAGACAGAATTTTCATTTCACTGGACACAAATTCAATTGAGTAACAAAATGAGGTCCACTTGGACCCATAATCCTAAGCCCTAAAAGGCAAAAAATATATGTTTTCCAAACCTCAAAGGAAAATTATACCACAATATTTCTGCGAAAATGCAGCAGTCAAAAGTGCTTATGGTGGGGAAAACCAAATGTTCACATATTGCAATGGTTTTACACTAATTTGGTATGGCCGGCAAGAAAACCCAACTGGTTCACATTAATAGGAAATGTGGTACCTCAAAAGTTTCACCAAAGCACAATAGAATCGGGATCTTACGCCCCATGTATTTGGAAACTGAGAAGTCCTGATTAGTAGTACTACAAATATTTGGTAGACTGGTCTCGGCCCACAAATTATTCCCACTGACCAGATATTCTGAACATTTGGAAAATTATGGGGTCCAGTGCACTTCAAGTTAAAAACCTAAGTGGGACCCTGATGACACTGGTTCAGATTTTACAGCTTATCAAGTGAACAGACATTGGCAAAGTGCACTAAATTATGTATTTTATTGTTTTTCAAAGGAAATATTTATAATTTATTTCATTATTTTTTCTCAGTTCCGATATTCACAGCACTTAAAAAAAATTGCAGAAGGCAATTATTGAAATTTCTAGGATACAATCATTTTTGAAATTGATAATTGGTTAGATATTTTACAAATAATCCTATTATAGTTTTTTTTTCAATATATGACCCACAAGTAAAGTTATTCACATAAAATGTTGTTTCTGTTTTCCCCCAAAAAGCAGTTTTTACATGTTATTAATGACAAACTTTTGAAAAAAAAAATCTCTAAGTTATTAAGAAGACCCTATACCACCTTATTCAACATGTTCTATTATAATTGTCATAAACTTGTAGTGTCTGGACCAAGAGGTGACTTTTTTATTTCAATATTTGGCCTAATTTGCTTGAGCTAATCTGCATAATGTGCTAATTGCATATTTGTTACAATCTTTTGCATTTCTACTTTCTAGAAATATATAATTTGTATGGGTTTACTAATACATACAAAAATTGTGTGCTTTTGTATCTGAAAGCACCTATTTTCACCCTGAATTTCACACCAGACTCACCCTTACTCAGGTCATCCCCCATTTTGTATCATCCCCTGGCACGTGAAAAGCAGAAGGGGGATGATGTCTATCAGTCCAGGCTCGGCGTCCAACCCAACTTGTGACGGCGATAACCCTGGAGAGACCCATAGGGTTTGGTGAGGTAACTTGGTGGGTGGGAGGATGCACTTCATCTGATTAGATTATGGGCGTGGCATATGCTAATTAGGGTACCTAATTTGCATAATTCATTAGTTAATTTGGGGTTAATCTTGTGAACGGGCGATACCTGAGACCCATAAGGGTTATGGTGATGTAACTTGGTGGTGGGGTCGACTGCCATGGCCCTTCATCTGATTAGATTATGGGCGTGGCATATGCTAATTAGGGTACCTAATTTGCATAATTCATTAGTTAATTTGGGGTTAATCTTGTGAACGCGATAAACATCGACCCATAAGGGTTATGGTGATGTAACTTGGTGGGTGGGATCGGACTGCCATACCCTTCATCTGATTAGATTATGGGCGTGGCATATGCTAATTAGGGTACCTAATTTGCATAATTAATGAAGTTAATTTGGGGTAAAACCGCTCCCGCCAGGGGGGATGCGCGGTTCGATAACCTTGACGTGTATTTTAACTATTTCTTTTACATATCATTTTTCACCTCGATACATGAAAACATTGGTCCAGTGTCAAAATCTGCTAAGACGGTCCAAACAACCAGGTCCCAGATGGACAAAAAAAACCGATCCAAAGTCTTGCAGAAGAAGGCCCAGTCAGAAGGAGGTGCGGGTGTCAAATGTTAAAGCATTAGTGAAGGCTGGATCTAAAAGTGCCAAAGTGAAGACCTCAAAGAAAATTAAACGGTCAGATGTAGATCAACGGAAGACGTTGTCCCTTTTGATGAGTCTGATAGTGAAGATGAAGTGACAATTAAAAAGATAGCAGGGGTCAAAGGAAAGAAAACTAAGACACCCAAATCTGGGAAAATACACACTTCAGATGAAGAGATGAATGACAATATACCAGGAGGTGCCAAAGGAAAGAAATCTAAGATGCCGAAATCATCTACAAAGATGGACATTTCAAATGATGAAAAGACGATCGCAAAAACACCAGTGGGTGTCAAGGGGAAGAAATCTAAGACACCAAAATCGTCTGGGAAAGTAGCAGATGCATCCAAAGAAGTTGCAGTGGGTTCTTCATCAGTGACTCCAAAAGGCAAAAAATTAACGGAAAAAGTAAAAGTTAAGAAAGCACTATCAGAAGGGGCAAAGTCAAAGAAGTCTGCGGTGCCTGTCAATGTCAGTAAAAGGGCCCTGCAAGTACTGGCAAAAAGCTGAAGGGAACAAAGGGTGCTAAAGAAGCAGACTTGAAGCCCATGTTGTTGAATTTTGGTGAAGATGACTATGATGAAGACGAGGATAGTGATTTTGATATAGGTGATGAGTTTGATGTTGACAGCAATAGTGACAGTGATGGCACCAGTTACAGTGATAGCGATGAGAGTGAAATGAGTTTCAGTTCTAGTGGTAGTGATGACGATGATGATGATGATGATGATGAAGTCATTTTGAACTTACCTTCAGGCAAAAAGAAGGTACCAGACAATGCAAGTACTTCTTCTGTACCTGAAACCAAAAGCAGAAAAACTTCAGATTTGAGTAAAGATGAGAGGTTAGAATCGCTAACCAAAAAAAATCCCAAGTCTTCATCAGAATCAGAGGCTGGTGCAGAAAGTGGTAAAAAGATGGACAAGAAAAAAGCAAAGACACCTAAAAAAGATTTGGAATCTAGCAAGACACCAAAGTCTGCTCTGAAGGTGTCTGATAATGCAGGGGAAACAAAGAAATCCTCAAAGACACCAAAGGCAGAACCGAAATCTGCCAAGATGCCAAAGTCTGCTCAGAAGATGTCCGATGATTCAGAGGAAATGAAGAAACCCGCAAAGACACCAAAATCAGCACTGAAAACCCCCGGAACAGCAGAAAGTACCGGCAAGAAAGTTTCCATTGTGGTGACTTCACCTGCAGGAGATGCAGAAGAGAAACCCAAGAAGCCTGTAACAACTCCTCATCCATCTCTCCTAAAGAAAAGGAGACGGCCCATGGAAGATGATGAGGTGGACAATGACAAAGAAAATGTATATGAAAATGGGGTTGCATCCATTTCAGGTGCTGGGGAAGCTTCTACTGGTATAAGGGCATCCACTAAGAAACAGAAAGGTAAACCTAGTTCTGAATCGGAATCGGACGAGAAACCTCTGATTAAACAACTTTCATTTGGTGATGAGGAGGAAGATGAGGGTGAGGAGAGTGGGGCACTAAAGGTCAAAGGTCCAACAGAGAAAAGGAAATTGAAGACTATTAAACAAGAGAAAGTGGATGGTGAAGATGAAGAAAGTGAAGATGATGGGCCTCCTGAGAAAAAAGGAAGACATGGTGAGTAGGGACAAGATATTGGTTTTAATTCCCAGTTGCATTTATTTAGGAGTGAGTTTTTTTATGGTTTTCCTTTTTTATTGTGTGAAGAAAATAAGCCCATAATATCACAACTGAGACCATCCAGCCAAATGCATCCTTGATTTTGAATCAACATTGAGTAAATTTTGAACTTCATCTCAACTTGTTTTCAATGTGATTTCAATGTAATTTGGAATTCGGTTGCATCTCAACATTGAATCAACATGGAAAATGGGTTTAGTTAAAGAAAGCTTACAAAATCATTTGTTTTCAACAAAATCTTAATGTCTAAACTGCAGTGGTTTTTCAACGCTGATTCAAAGTTGAAAACTTATATTTTGCTCGATGGGCAATATCAATAATGAATGGAATCTTAGGTCTTATCATCGTCCATTCATGTAGTTAAGCCCTCTTCAAAGCTTTAAAATCCAGTGTCCTCTAGCGTACTTGCTTGTGAAGTTACTGCATGTTATAAGTTACATATGTCATGGATACCATGTTGGGGGTTAGTTTGACATTTCCTGACTCCGCAGAATTTGTGGACTAAATTTTGGTAACAACATATCCAAATAGGGTCTCAAGGTGAGAATGGTATTGGAACCTAAACCTAGAGTGAGTTTTACCTGGGAATGTTACTAAACACTTTGGGTGAAGTCGGTTTTGGAATACGACCAAAAAAATCCCAAGAGTCTAAGAAGTGTATGTATTTTGGTACTCTATTAATTTCATGTCAAACACCTTAGGTAAAATAACAATACTATAATAACATATCAAAGTTGAATTGTCAGGGGCAAATTTAAACAAAGTTTGGTACTTACTTTCCACACAGTCTGTGAAATGTTGTATTTCTATGGCATAAAGCACACCAACAATTTTTGGCCATTTTCCAACAAAATTAACTTCACTCAAAATGTTCGGTTGCATCAACAGACAATACTGATTATGTGATTTAGGATCTAATATCATCCTCACCTTGTAGCTCTTTTTGTGTCTTCTGCAAGGATTAGCAGGAGGCACCTACCAGTCCTCAATTCTATCTGACCGTGTGCCCATGTACCCATGTGCCTGTGTCTCCATATGCCCATGTGCCAAAGTTTTCAAAGGTTAAAGGTCATGAGGGCAAGTTATAAAATAGGCTGAAAACATCAAATTAGCTTCTTTTGAGAAGTAAAAGTTCAATAGCTACAGAACTTGGATCATAGATGCACTTTGGGAACCTTCATATGATGAGGTCAAAGGTCACATACAGGGTCAAAGGTTATATGAGGTCAAGTTATAAAATAGACTGAAAACAAATTGGCTTAATTCGGGATGTAAAAGTGCAATTGCTTCAGATCTTGGATCATAGATGCCCCAAGGTTGGGAATTTTCATATGATGCGATCATGGTTCACTTGCCAAGTTCATAGGTCACATGAGGTCAAGCTATAAAATAGGCTGAAAACATCACTTATTAACCATTTTAAAGGTCCCTTTAACTCAAAGGTGGTGAAAACTACATGCTTAGTGATTGAATATTTGAAACTCGCATCAAAAACTACATTAGAATACCAATTGGCACAATTACACAGGGTATCATATAGAGTTAAAGGTGCATGTTCAAGAGATTTCACATATCACATGTCCCTAAAAAATCGAAAGTACTGATTTTTGCCCTAATGTAAAGCTTTCCATGAAAAATATCCCCATCTGAAAGGGTTAAGCTGAGAAATGTTTCTTTGGTACAAAAATTGTGAAATTTCCAATTTCGTATAGGAGCAAATACGAAATTCAGCCTTTACATTGAAATACAAGCAAATCAAAATCACCCTTTTTCTCTCTTTTAAGACATTTTTGTAGCCAAATACAAGGTAAGAGATCTATTGAGCATTTAATCTATACGAAATTACTATTATGACATAATATTTGGGTGCCTCAAAATCTCGTGCCTTTAAGGTCCCTAAAATTTCAACATTTGCCTCAATTTGTTTTCTACACGGATCCCCTTAAATTTCAAAATGCATTGCATGGAAACAAAACATTAGGATCTATAAATTTAAGAATTTTAATTTCTTAATAAGTTCTACCACTGTGCCAAATGAAGGAAATCTAAAAATGTAAGGGGATTGATCATGCTTTGTTGAGTTGGTATGGAATGGCCCATGACTCTGATAAATTGCTATACATGTACAATATCCAAAATGCAAAAAAATGTGGTAACAGAAAAATCAAATGTGTAGTTTTATAATGTTAGAAGTACAAGATCATGGACTGCGAGTGTATTTTTCTCTGTGCAATGTCTTCTTCTACTTTCAACTGTGGCACTTAGCTAGAGATGGAGACAAGCGCACAGCCATGAGGCTGTCTTTTGCTGAGCTGACGTCCACTTCCTTTCTGGCATCCACCTGTAAGAGGGACCCATTTGAAAGGGTCGAAAAGGGAAGCAAGGGAAGAAGAAGATGAAGAAGTTAAAGCTGAAGAAGAAAAAGATTGATCACTGGTGAGAAAGAGATTTAAGTCTTTTGTGTCCAGGCTAAATTACTTGGTCCTCTGTCCAGCAGATATGCAAATTTTTACTCGTAAATTTGTAGTGCAAAAAGTATAATATTGGTGTCAAGTGAGTCCTGTTGGTTTGGTGGCGGCATTTTTCTTTTTTTCCCATGTGTGAGGAGGCTTGTAATCACTATTGGTGTATGGAAGCTCATGCAATTTTATCACAGTTCAACACGTAAGTCACAGTGCCTTGTTTAAGATGCTCTAAATGACTGTGAGATGGCAGTCAAATTTGAAAGTCTCGATCTCAAAAACCACTGACCTACATTAAACTAGACTTTGTATATAGCTTCAGCTAGTATTGCATGTAGGTAAGTGAAAACGTTGAAGTCGCCTGGGATTAAACTTGAATCCACTGGACCATCAAAATTTCCGGTGTCGAATTATCTGGTCCATTGGAATATTTTGTGTGCAAGATCAATCTACCAATGTTGTGCACTCAGTGCTTATCAGGTGGCTGCAAGCAAAGGTCTCAGGGTCATTCAAGGTCAAATGGGGTAAACATAATGTATGGACATGAAACTTGGAGTGGGGGTTCAATTGTTGAATGAGCCGAAAAATTAAAAATCACAATGTCATCAGAGATCATTCACGGTCAAGGATGTCAAATGGGTTAAACATTGTTGTATGTAGACTGAACTTGGAGGTTGGGGTTATTGTTTATGCCAAAAATCTTAAACTCACAACAAGGTCATCATGGGTCTTTCAAGGTCAAGGATGTCAAATGGGGTAACTTTGGTGTATCTAGAAAACGAAACTTGGTGGGCTGGTCGATTGTTTTGCTGGAGGGTGCCCCTTGACCTTCTGAAGACAGAGTTGTATTGGTTAGTGGATCGAAGGTCTCAGTGTCATTCAAGGTCACAATGTCAAAAGGTGTTAAACATTGGTGTATGTACATGAAGACCTGGAGGGTTGGGTCTATTGTTGGATCAGCTGAAAATATTAAAGGTCATATATGGTCATCAGGGTCATTCAAGGTCAAGAGGTCCATGGATAAAAAAAATTGGTGTGTGGACATGAACCTTGGAGGGTGGTGATCACCCGAGTGTATTATTATGAAAAGCCATGTCATTTTCTAGATATTTGAATTTTTGCATATTATGTAAGAGATAATCGAGATACTTAGTTCATTTACATGTTTCTACTATGGTTAAAAATGTCAAGTTTGAAAGTCCAAGCTACCAAACTTTATTGTAACAGTAAAGTTTTTATTTTCCTGTGTTTGTGTGTATGTATAGATGTTGTTTTAATGACTTTCACACGGAACCTCTTTCAAAAAAGCAGTGAAATCATATTTTTTCAAACCCAAAAATGTTTCCCCAACCAACTAACACGGCGAATATACATGGTGCCAATCATAAGCATGCAATCAAAACAACAGTCTCTTCAATCAGGCCCTCCATGTTTCTGCCTTTGATACATTCATTAAAAAGACATTGGAAAAGTTTATGCTTGTAATCGAGAAAGGGTCGACCATAATCGGCAAAACAGTACATTGTAATCAATCGTGGTAATTTCTGACAGAGTTGAAGGCATATTCGGGAATCTTTTTCACAAAAGAAATGCAGATTGCATTGACTTCGAACAATTTCAGATCTCCTTTTTTTAAGCTGATACAAAAGTCCAGGTTAACGTAACATAACCCTTTCCCCAGACTTTGGGCTACTTCTAGCCCAAATTTGCTTCAGCAGTTCCGTTGTGTTAGGCCAGTCAAGTTGACCATTACTCAAAATAGCTAGACGTGGTTTGCCATTCTGACCGCAGACTGCCCTAATTTTTTCTAGCCATAGTGTCTCGCCTCGCGGCATTTTATCAGTGAAACTGCAAACCGATATCAGCTCGTGTGCCACACGTTTGCCGACTCAAGGATGTTCATCATTGCCAATCTTTAATCCCTAAAGTAAAGTCCCTGGTGTGTGAGGCCCATTAATGTGCCTAGCATGGTCCAGGGAAGTGTTAAATTCCCATTGCCATCTTTTGCACTATGGCTAAGCAAATTCAAGTTCGAAATCTACATCGATCTTATATGCGAGGGTGTCAAAGCTAGGATAGAACTATTGGCCTAGTTCTTGCGACTATATTTTGACGCCAATACATGGTTTTCAATTTTGTGAGTAAGAAAAATAACAATACTGCACAATCTATCATTTTATCGTGGCACTTGACTTCTTCTACGTTCTGAAATTGCATGAACCTGTTGTTATTCTAGCAAGTGTAATCAGCGCGAACCTGGGGACCTTATTTGCGGGTTACCAATCAAATTGGAGGTCCTGCGCCTGTGAAAATGTACACAACTAAGATTTATTATACACTTGTCTACAGCTACGCCACGCCTTAAGTGTGAATCGTCAGTGGAATGCCACAAAACTATGGAGATATTGGTGTTTGATTCACAGCATTGAGGGAAGTGGAGGACCTACAGACTGTGATTACCCTGCCTCACGAGATCCTTGGAATGGTTGATTGTTTTTTACATGAGAATAACTTCCAACATTTGGTCCGGATTCTTAGTTTGGTGTGGCTAGAAGAGCTTATTTTAACAGCCACTCAGTTTGGATTGTAAAAAAAGCTTAGGTCAACAGGAGTGGGTTTGGTTTTATTTGGTAACAATAGCTTTTTTAACAAGCCTCGGGGTTGGGTTTGCTACAATAGCTTATTTTAACAGCCACTGGGTATGGTTGGGTAAGAACAGCTTATTTCAACAGCCACTGGGTTTGGTTTTTGGTAACAATACTTATTTTAACAGCCACTGAGGTTTTTGGGGGGGTTTTTGGCAATAATATCTGTATTTTACAGCCCCTGGCTTGGTTTGCTAACAATAGCTTATTTTAACAGCCCTGGGTTTGGTTTGGTAAGAATAGCTATTTAACAGCCCGGGGGGTGGGTTGGTAAGAAAAACTTATTTTAACAGCCACTGGTGGTTGGGTAACAATAGCTTCTTTTAACACCACTGATGGGTTTGGGTTTCTAATCAATAGCTCTTTTACCAAAGTCCAACGGATGGGTTTGTGGTCACCATGCTTATTTTAACAGCCACTGGGTTTGTTGGTAAGAATATCTTATTTAAAGCCACTTGGTTTGTTCGGTAATAATATCTTATTTTAACAGCCACGGGGTTTTGGGTTTGGTAAGAAAAAGCTTATTTTAATTAACAGGCCACGGGGTTGGGTGTGTAAGAATATCTTATTATTAAACAGCCACTGCTGGGTTTGTCGGTAAAATATCTTATTTTTCAGCCACTGGGTTTGGTTGGAAGAAACACTTATTTTAACAGCCCACTCCTGGGTGGGTTTGTAAGAAAAAGGCTATTTTAACAGCCACTGGTTTGTTTGAGTAAGAATATCTTATTTTAACAGCCACTGGGTTTGGTTTGGTAAGAATATCTTATT
>JAMKCH010046989.1:0-127904 GCA_023653785.1 Ophioderma brevispina
GTGAGTGACCTTAAACTTGGGCTATGGTAAAATCACAATGCTAATTAAATTAGCTTACTTTACCCAAAACAACTTATATTACCCAACATTTCATATTTTGCACATGTTGTTTTGTCCACTTAAATAATTTATTCAATGTACAACAGGGATTTGTAACAGCATTATCATACTGATAACAGTTCAGGGTGTAGTCCTTAGCCTATGTGACAATTACCATACTGACCCGAGTATAGTCCCATGCTCGATTACAATCCCACCCCCAGTTTTGAAAGAATCTGAAGAATAGTAGAAAATCCCACCATAAGTTTTTTTGCTGAAAGGCAATAAATTACATGTGATTTTTGTTACAATCTTCTAGTGATTTTCTTTACAAAATTAATTAGGTTCATGCTTCAGTTCATTTACAGGTCACACACCTCATTTGACACATGAAAATATCCGGAATAAGTTAAGTTCTGAAAGGCTGAAATGTTGATGCTCACATGTTTCATGTTAGGGTGGTGATCCCATTATAATCCCACACCTAAATTCTAGCTAATTTTCAGGTTAAAAATAGGTGGGACTATACTAGGGTCAGTACAGTATTATAAATCTAGCATCACAAGCTGGTGCTACACATTTGATGCAAATTCTGCTGGTGTCTCCAATTCAGTAATTGGCATGTAGGCCTCCTACTAGAAAGATGAAATCACAGTCTTTTAGTGTTAAGATGACTTGCTCATGACAAAATTCTTTTCACCCAGAAATTTATAATCACAGAATTGCTTGGGAATGGACAATTTTGTAGGCTTTTGTGGGATTTTTGCTAAGTGAAATGAAGATTGTCCATTCATAGTTGCAATATGTAACCTAAAGTACTTAAGGTTTATATGCCACATGGCAGGAAACATATGACTTGGATGAACACAAATTAGACTATGTGCAAAATTAACACAGCCTTGTAAGCAGTTGAGTACATACACTTACAACATCAAACTAAACACTCACTTCTCATTGTGCCTAATAGGCTATCACTTTACCAAACTTTTAGGATACTTGATCTGCTAGAAAAGGAAGAGTTATCATAATATCTGTTTCGAGCATAATCGACTCAGTGTAGTCTACAACTGGTCTGACTGTGTTCCTCCTTGGAAGTATTTTTGACATCTTAGTCACAAATTTGACCCTCTCATTATTGCCAGTCTGCCTTCTAGCAGTCTGCCATGCCTTCTAGCAGCCAAAATCGGTCATCAGGAAAGAAAATAGGTCAGATGGAAGCAATAAAGATCATTTAGGGTTTTAATAGATTGCCTTTCAAGTTTTCATTTCTGCCAAATGATGATCCACAAAATGGACCCTGTAAATTGAGTTCTATTTCAGAAGCATGCCCAATGCATGGTGTGTCTATTTTTAGCTTTCAGATGAATGGCACTGTACATGTAGTCCACCATGAAATGTTGTTACATGAATGTAACTGAACATACCTGCATAACATCTACTTTTCATGTAGGCCTATGGGCACCTCAATTACATGAAGATGAAATAAGCTTTTCCAAACTTGTTTTACTCAAAACTTTATTTTCAGAAATATTACTGCATGACATTCAAAATCAAGGTTATTCACGCCAGTTCACTCACAGAGAATTTTTTCATAATCAAGCCCAGAAAAATGTTCATTTCCCATAAGGTGAACCAAATTGCACAGAAATTAGCTACAAACGTAACTCAGCACCTATAAATATGAAAAATCACAATTTCCCTTCAAATAGCCAATTTTTGCAATCAAAAGTCTGATTCACTTGTGTAACTGTTGTGTAACTGATATAATTGATAAGTTCACTATTGGTCTTTTCTAACTTGGTAAAAATCACACTTCAACATGTACATGTAACATACAACTTGCACTCCATTCAATGCACACCAGTTCACATGGATTTTCTCTAATTACGGCATCTCCATCTAACAAGTACTCGTACTCTAGTGACTGACTTATTACCCTTCCGATATAACATAATGTAGTAGCCTTCATTTTCAATCGATTACAATAAAGAGGTTTCCCTGTACATTTCATGGTCTGGTAGGATCCAGGCAAGTGGTTTTACATTTCAGTCCCACAACTTTGTTAAATTTACAAGTCTATGAGTGAGAGCAGAGATATGCCACCATTGTGGACTAAGGATAATAGATGCTGTGACTTCAAACTAATTGTTCACATCCATTTGCATTAGTCTTTGCATTACCACACATTGTCAGAACAATGTCCTTTGGTAAATCCAGCGGATCATAAAATCGTTTGTGTACAACAATAATGCAAAGCCTAAAATACTCCGTCTTGTAGTTTTGAACATAATGAATGGGTAGGAAAAAGATATGCCTGTATTACTATTTGTAGCTTGCCCTGTCCCCATTAATGACATCTAACTTTAACACTGTAGTGAAGTCAAAAGTGTCAGGCTTAGACACCTTGTAAATTTTGACAAATTTCATGACTTAGCATCAAGGGTCAAAAGCTAAGAGTCATCGGTTGGTCATGATTTTTCTTTCCCATAAGAGATGAATTTTTAAGTCCTTTAAAATTTGTTACATCCTTGATCACATTTGATTTTTCTCCTTCTATACATAATCTTCAAATTCTATTTATGGCATATTTAAAGGGAAGTTTTTTTCACAGTCTCCATGCATTTGCAATCTTACTCGTCTAACTTGACGCATGGTGCACCTATGACAAAAGTTTGGTTCCAATTGAACTTCAAGTTTTCAATTTAGATCAATTTTACATTTTTAGCCTATTTTCAACTTGACCTCACATGACCTTTGACCTTTCAACATGACCTTTGACCTCATCAACATATGAGGGATCCCATTGTGCACCTATGACAGAAGTTTGGTTCCAATTGAAGTTAAACTTTTCAATTGAGGTCAATTTTTTTTTTTTTTTTTTTTTTTTGTCCTTTGGTAAATCCAGCGGATCATAAAATCATTTGTGTACAAAATACAAAGCCTAAAATTCTCTGTCTTGTACTTTTGAACATAATGAATGGGTAGGAAAAAGATATGCCTGTATTACTATTTGTAGCTTGTCCTGTCTCCATTATTGACATTTAACTTTAACACTGTAGTGAAGTCAAAAGTGTCAGACTTAGACACCTTGTGTAAATTTTGACAAATTTCATGACTTAGCATCAAGGGTCAAAAGCTAAGAGTCATTGGTTGGTCATGATTTTTCTTTCCCATAAGAGATGAATTTTTAAGTCCTTTAAAATTTGTTACATCCTTGATCACATTTGATTTTTCTCCTTCTATACATAATCTTCAAATGCTATTTACGGCATATTTAAAGGGAAGTTTGTTTCACAGTCTCCATGCATTTGCAATCTTACTCGCTTAACCATTGACGGCATGGTGCTCCTATGACAAAAGTTGGGTTCCAATTGAACTTAATTTTCAATTTTTTTTAGATCAATTTTTACATTTGTAGCCTATTTCACTTGGCTCACATGAACCTTGACATTTCAACATGACCTGTGACCTCATCAACATATGGAGGGATTCCCATGGTGCACCTGGACAGAAGTTAGTTTGGTTCCAATTGAAGTTAAACTTTTCAATGAGGTCAATTTAAAAAAAACTTACAAGTTTGTGACACACACATTCACACAAACAACACCACACACACACATACATACACACGCAAACGGATTGCTAGTGGTACTGCCAGCTATAGCTACTAACGTAGTGGGCTAAAAAGCAACGTAAAACTAAGGGTTTTAGGTGTTAAGAATAGGATTTTGGAGGATCACATGACCTGACCTATTTGAGGTGAATTTCCCAAAACTGGTGCATTGTGGGATTGACTCAATACACCCTCTGGATGTTTCCTATGCATATACACATTCAAGATAGGTCTTTAGTACTGGTGAAGGCCACTAATCGGGTCAGATGACCTATTACAAGTTGTAACTTCCAAATTAGCTTGCAATAATAATGATGCATTCTTTCAACTCTTCTCAGTTTGTGGCAAATATTACGAAAATACAATCCAATTCTACAGACATTTCTTGTATCCGTGTATAACTATTATGTTATTAATGGCACTAACCTTGCCTGTATGCATCAATTGATTTCTCTACATCGCCATCAAAATGGTGTAATACTTGAATGATGTCGTCTTTGCTGCTATTCCGTGCATGTTCTCGCACCCTGGATATCTAATGCAAAAAAAAAAAATTAAGATGAAAAATATTCAGCAATTGAGTTGCTCAATATGTTATATATTCCACATGCTCACACAGGGCAGGAAAAAATGCAAATTTCCCGGGAAGATGGTCACATTTCCCATAGATTTCCCACCCTTTTTTATGTATTTCTTTATCAGAAAGTCAAGATTTCCCTCCAAATGGTGAAATTTCCCGGGAAGGAGCTTCCTAGATTCCCCACTTTTTCCCACCATGCAGCTCACATCCAAAACAGTTCTATATTTGTGTCACTACAGATGTAAATAAAATTTTGTAAAAATATATACAAAATTGTTTACATCTCCAAGCTATTCTATATACAATCACATATTTTCACCAAAATTGTGACTGCTGCCAGTAAAATGTTCAATAGAAATTTTGCATTTGAACTCGATTTGTTCCGTGTGCTTTGGAATGGAATAAAATAGTAATAGTAGTATAGTAGTAAAGAGGTATTTTCTTCTTTCTCATCAACCCTACAACCATGGAATAAACATTCATAACAAAATGTATATTATGAAATAAACCCAATGATTCAATCAAAATAAGAACTGTATTTTAAATAGCAAACCTTCCTAATTAAAACTAATCATTTGCAAAATTTTATAAAATATTGGTGTTTCACTAAAGAAAAGCACCCCTCCCCCTTTTCTAAAAATAAAAAAAAAATAAACATTAAACATGGCCTTCATGTAGGCATTTGCGTACATATTCATCAAAATCAGTCAAAAATGCCTCAGCTGGAATACAGGTGAACAATTCTCAACCACTAAAATAGAATTTCTCTGGCAATTCACAATTTATTGATTTTCATGGTGGCCTCCTATTGTTGCGGCAAACTGAAATCATTAGTTCCCCCGCAATTTGTTTGCCAACAGATTGTACTCTTGGCCAGGGTTACTCTCAACAATATGAGGACGGGTCCACGCATGTACATTGTGCTGCTGGTACCGCCTGTGACATTTCAGGGACTGCACTATTAGCATAAACTGTAAAAGCTAGTTCAAAATTCAAATGCACATATGTGGATAGGGAAAGTATGATTTTAGGCCTGTAGCCTTTTTTTTTCTGGTTTGGAAATTTGTTAAAAGTGGACTTTCCAAAAAAAGTGGAATTTCTTAACACTGGGGGGAAATTTGGCAGGCATGTTTTGCAAGAAGGGGGGGTCCAAATATTCCAGATTTTACACAAAAATTACAATTTTAACTACAAATTTAATTTTCAGGGTATTTTACATTGTTTTAATTGGGAATTTTCCTGGTTAGACAAACCTCCAAAAAAGTTTTTGGCATAAATTTTCTGTCTTTTACTTTCAATTTAAACATTACATTTTGAGGAACATATTAACATTAGCAACGAACATGATTTTGACCTACTTTTTTATCTAAGGATTTTATTTCTTGATGGTTATATTATGAGGTTTAGGTCCCTTATTCATATCAATCCAGCTTTCAAACTCTTGTTTTCATTTTTACCAGCAAAATGCTGTATTTTTACAGTAAAAATGAAATGAGCATTTTCTTTTTTCAAATAATGCATTACTATTAGACCACTTGTTGTACAGTACATAATGCTCTGCTATAAACATGATGGTAATTGTCGCTAAAGCACATACTTCTTCCGATATGATATCATCACAATTGCACTGTGCTTTTACACAAGAATCAAGCATGCCAGCTTTGTGTACTTGCAATTACAGCTGCAACTTACCACTATGCACACATTTATCCCTGCATGAAAGCTGACATTACTCCACACTTATGTCTGGGCAAAATGTATAAAATACTGTTTATATTTGGGCCTATGTACGTAATTGTCACTAAAGCAGAAGAATGTGTGTTTATCAATGACTAGCATCAAATCAACACACAAACTACCTTTGGCATGATGGTAAATGAAGCAGTATTATGACCAAGAATTATTAAAGGTGCATTTCATAATTCAAGCCTCTTCTCTTTGTTTATCTTGAGAAAATGTTTTGATCTTGCATTTTGGCATTATGAGCAAATGTTTGCATCAAAATATCCATGGATAGGCCTCAGGGCTGTAACTTGTCTGTTTACAGACAATCAAAATTGCATGCCAGATTAGGCATACATATTCATAATACTAAGGCAGGCTAGCAGTTCATGGTACAAAAATCTCAACTCTTTAAGGTAAGTCAGGAGATGTGGCTGTGGATCACAAAATCCCCCTTGAAGTTGTGATAAACTTTCAGTGAGATTTACATGCTATAATGCCATAAACAATTTAAATTTCGGCACTACAGTATATCACACTCACTACCGTCCCCTATGACAACCACCGCATTCATCCTCATTCCTCTAAATTTAAATTGTATACCTTTCACATTAGGTTAATTTTTAAGTAAAAATATTAAATGATGTTGCTGATATGCCATTTATTCATATTTATCAATTTATCAACTCCAATTTTAATATAAAAATTTGATGGTTGGGTGTTTATACATCAAGGGCACTGAACACACAGTACACAACTCACTAAATGTGCATACTTCAGTTAATTTATTTCTTTTATCAAATCAACCTATAATATGGAACATAATTTATTTGTAGAATACTAAACCAAAATGTTAGTAAGGCATACTTTTATGTGCTTCTCTTTTCCTCTCTCTCTCTCTCTCTTTCCATAGAACCTCTAGACCTGTGCTGTCTCGTTCTCCTCTCTTGAGAGGGATACCGGAAATGCTGCGTTACCACCTGTTCATCTGTATTATACAATGTTATGTAGGAATTAACATATTTTCAAAAGTTTAAGGGGCATTTCGTGATCCATAGCCCCGTCTTCTAGACTTAAATCATCTGAACTGTTGGCTAAGTACAGAATGTGTGTCCAATCTTGCGTGCACATGCGATCTTGTCTGGAAGAAATTCATAAAATTGTTCCTATTTTCTGTCCGTAAACGGACAGAAATTACAACACAGTGGCCTATGGAGCACCGTGAAATAAACATTTGCTCGTAACATCAGAACGCACTATCAGAATCAACTGAAATTTGGAATTAACCTTTTCTCAAGGAAATCTAATGAACCATAAACCAACATTGGGGATTCTAGAATTGCAAAATGTACCTTGTTTGGTCCATACTGTGCTATATTTTGTAGGTTTTGTAGTACTATTAAACACTTTGGGAATTTGCTTATTGGCTCACCTGTGTCCTACATCATGTTATGAGGTCTGCATTCAACAATAAAGGTAGAACTATTTTATCATCCAATTGTAGTAATTGGGTAATTGGCGACAGTGCAGCGTTGTTCTTTTCAGGAAAAAATACTTGAACTCTAGAGCTTTGTAGTGCTTCCTGTTGTAATTGTACTAATCACAAGTACAACTACTTTGTTAACTTTGATTATACTAAAACAAGTTGATCCCAGGGTTCAACAAGGGTGATAACCTTGAAACCCAGCATTAACAGAGTCTCTGATCTCTTAACACAGGGTTTCCCAACCTTTTTTGTCCTGAGACCCCATTTCTAAATGACAAGCTTGGAGCAACCTCCTAACACATGTCTTTTGGTTAATTAGCCAGCAATGAGACCAATGCACTGTCTAATGTTGATCAATTATGTTGGTGATTTGACCAGGCCTACAAAATCCCCAGGACCATGGGACCGCAGGTCCCAGAAAAAAAATTGACAACTGCAGAAAATTTTCCAAAGTAAGGAAAAATAAACAAAAAAACACCATAAATTTATACAAAAAGGTTCAAATACAGGCCCAGATTGCACCAGAGTGTCAAAATACTGGGCCAGCTGTAAGGACTTTGTGCTAAATGTGCTTGTGATGTGCACTTCATGCACATATTTGACAGAAAATTTTGCCCACTTCTTTTGAAGGTCCCAGGCAGACAGAATTTTTTTTGTAGGCCTGGATTTGACATTGGTAAACTTAAAGGCGCAACGAGAGATTTCAAGTCATCTATATTTTCTGTGATATGTAGTGATTTCATATAGATTAGACACGCAATAGATTCCGTACCTTTTATTTGGCTACAGAAATAACTTAAAACAAAAGGTGATTTGTATATGCTTATATTTCACTAGAAAACATAGGCTGAATTTTGTAATTGCTCTAGGAAATTAGAAATTTCACAATTTTTGTACCAAAGAAACAGTTCAATTATTTCAGATGGGGATATTTTTGATAGAAGCTTTACACCAATGCAAAAATCAGAATTTTCACATTTTTTAGGGATACCCGTTTTTTGAAATCTCTCGTTGCACCTTTAAGTAAATATGCAGGTCCCTTTTTGGAAGAGAAGCACCTTTATTTTTCATAACTGCTTTTTTGCATTTTTCAAATGAACTTTGTGTCCCACTTTTTTCAGTACCAACTTCAAGTTACACATTTTAAAACTCATAAGGTCAACTAATCAATTAATAAATGACCTTTGACCTGAAAGCTGCAAAATGTCTTGAATGATCTCAAAGACTCCCCCCAAAGATTATCAGGCCTATTACCAAGTTTGGTTAATATTGAAGTCAGACTTTTTTTCAAATGAGAACACTTCACATTTGACCTAAACCAAAATCAACCTCATTGACCCCTTGATGACCTTTGACCTGAATGTGTCAACTCATCTCAAAGCTCCCAGCCAATTACTATTATCACTACTCACATGTTATGCTTTGGGCCTCGCTGTTGTATATAGAAAAATACATAGGCGTAAATCCCGGGGGGATGGGGGGGATATATCCCCCCAATATTTTGATGAGGGGGGATGGTCAATACGATCATCCCCCCCAATGCTGATGCCCGTTCATGTGTTTTTGACCAAAAATAACCTCATATTTTACCATAATTGTTTAAAAATGGCAAATTTCCGCGCGCTTCGCGCGCATTTTGTTCTAATTACACTTACATTTAGCAATTTTAGCTTCTAAATGGCAAATTTTGTAGCGCGCTTCGCGCGCACATGTGCTAGTAATGGATCTTTTCAGCGAACCCCGGTTCATTCATAAATTTTCATCAACCCCATCCCCCCCAATGTCAAAAAGAAATTTACGCCACTGGAAAAATATGTCTTCATTCAAGTCTCTGGTTTGAAACTATGGTCTCTCAATGATGGCAATAACATTTATTTTGTTGAGGGGCTGTGCTTCGCAGCAAAAATTAAATAACACTGTTGCAGTCACCTCGTGCCCATAGTTCTAACCACAGCCTCTCATGGCAGTATATACTATTTCATTCCCAGCCTTGCCATAATCCACCCTAAATAGCATAATCAAAACAGTAGTAACCTTACCTTCTCTTTCATATTATCCATGATGTGAGCCTGGGCACTGACTGCCTTGGTCCTGGAATCAAATTGTAACAGGTCACTTGAATCTGTGAAAACAGAAGCACAAAAAGTCACTGGTGAGAAATTGTGTATATCCACTAATCCACTAGCTGAAGTACATGTATGTATAGAAAGGAGAGCTGGCAAGCAGTACAGCCAGTAGACCTAGAGCTGGGTAAAAACTGCTTAGATCAGTTCATTCATGAGAATGGAGCATGTCCGACAACCACCTGTCTGTTCCAATTCTGTGATCACTGTCAAACACGGTAAAGCAGTGTAACCTTGGGAGCTAGCTGCTCTACAACATCAACTTTACAATGTGAACTCTGCAACTACCAACTTGGGACTTCTAAGCATCAACCTTGAGGAGATCAATGTCAATCAGGTCAGACAGTGAGAAACATAGACTTGCTGTAACATGCTGCCTAACTTAAGAGAATGTCACTGTGATGTATACATGTGTGATGTTGGTCAAATGTGTATGGTAGGAGAGAGCTTTCTAACTTTACTGTTAAAGACACTATTCAGTGATTCACCCGTAAGAGCCAAAATATCAGCACTTCTTCGGCATCTGTCACTGTATATTAGGGTCACATAGTGCGGTTACCAAAATATTTGAAATTTGCAGGAAAAGCTTCTAAGTGAAGGATAAGTCAGTAAAATGCTCATAAGACAAGTTATTTTTTTGTAACTGAAAAATTGACAGAAAAGAAACAGCAGTGTTCAAAGATATGACTCTCCATTCAATTACGTGTTGTAGGAAGTGTCCATACGGACAGTAATGACTAAAATATCCGATTTTGTCTTTATTAGGCTGCGTTTGGTCTTATCACTTGTAGGATATGTGAGGATACCTATACTTGTTACAAACATGTCAAAATCTGATTTTTGATTTTTCCGATTTTCTGATTTAGCAAATTGCAAAAATTTTGTATTAGGAAATCTGCACTAATTGTTGAGAACAGCATATGAATTATGATATCACAATAAAGTTTTTCTTGTAAATCGTCTAAATCGTCTCATTTTCTGCAATCTTTGATATGTAAATAACACACTTGTTAATTATATAGTAGCAAGCAAATCATGTTGATTTACTGGTTGTTATTCCTATCATCCAAAGAGCTGCCAGTATGACAAATTTAAATTACTGACTACTCAGTGTTGATAAAACACCAAATATTTTTGTTGGCACATTGAAACAAAGCAACAGTAACAAAACAGTAACATCATCTAGGCTCCATTTGTGGGTTTAGCCTGGCAAAAACATTCTGGGTACAGTAGACAATGCAAGACCATGAAAAGCAGGGGGAAATGTGATCCAAGAGGATTTAATTCCTGCTTCAGCTGACAACTTTAAATAGTGTGCAATTGGGAGCTGTATGTGCATGGTTTATTTTGTCAGCTTCTATCATGGACATGGCCCCAGATGTTACACTAGTAAACTCCTGAGTAAACTTGTACCCTTGTGTACTCAGGGGATGATAGTATTCCCCAAATATTTTTATTTTGACAGACAGGAGCATCTTGACTATTCCCTGAGAGGCTGGGATCCATCATCACTCAGCTCAGCTCAGTCAGTGGGTCAGACCGTCACACAGAACTCTTCATCAGTGCTAAGGAGATTAATACCACAGTTCCTGTCACATTTCTAGTAAATAAATACTTAAATGACAAATTTTCTTTTTGAAATATTTGTTTACAAAAATCTTTGTGATATTTTTTTAACTATTTTAAACAGCAGTGAAAATGTAAGCAATTTCATTGGCTGATGCCTGGGTTAAATTTGATAATCGAACCGAACCCAGGTAGTACCCTGCCTGCCAATGTTGTGTCTCGTTGCGTATGTTCTTTGCGTTCAAGGGGTTGTTTGATTGTACTTACCTGGGTAGTTGCAGCCCTTTCTTGTCTCGTTTGTAAGCTTAAATGCTTTTCCGAAAATTAGGTTAAAGAATAACTTGAATTGATAAACTCTGTTTAAGAATGCAGAATAAAGGTTATGATGGGGTAGAACCCGGTACTCTCTTTACCTGACGAATTGAAACCAGCGATGCCACTATTTTTGCGTGGAACTTGACTTCATCCTCGTTCTTCCATTTAAGAAATAATAATGGCACTGCCTTGGATTCAATTTGCTGTAAAGATGGTATAACTTTTAGTCAATTTTCACTTGTGAGCTATTGCAACATGTGTAGCAGAATGTCTATTCCTGACTTGATGGTGGTTCTGAGTTTTCTGTTTGTTGTCGGAATACAAATGTCTTCACACACCAATCTCAAATCGTACATGTTCAATGTAGTGCAGAGAGTCTAGTAGCTCTCTTTTGATCATAAAATTAGTACTAGTTGAAACTCAATGGCGAGTAGAATCACCGATTGCAAAACACAGGAAATCCTATTCTTTTTCAAAATGATTCTGATGAACAGATTGTTTGGTATGGCCTCAAGTGCAAATTGCTCAATACAATAACACAAATTATTATTATGTACTAATACAAAAAACAAATTGTCAACACTTCTGGCAAATGCCACTTTGTCAAATTTAAGTTACATTTACATTCTTAAAATATTAAATAATCATTGTCAATATCTTTTTTTTTATATAAACAAAGATTTAATATTTTTCACATTAATATGGGCTGACATTATTAACCCCTGGGCACTATGCCTTTCTTGCATTGTTTTTGATTGACCAATTACATGTTATAGTCATTTTAAATTTGAGTTTCCTAACTATTTGAGACTATACTCTGGGCCATAATTTCTTGGACATAACAAACGCGCGCGTTACTCGTTGCACGTACTGCGTCTACGTGCAACCCGATGGTGCGCCGTTTTGGCGGGGAAGCGGGCGTACGTTCTAAACTGTCCATGAAATTTTGAGCCAGAGTGTAGTTCTCTTCAGCCCTACCACCATTCTTTCCATGGTGCTGATTGGCTCACTAGATTATATAGCCTTCTCTTGTAGCCAATCAGCAGGTACTTCTCACAGGGTTAACATTACTTTGAAGGCAATATAACAAACACATAGCAATGAGGACAATGCCAACCAGAAACCAAACAATAAAATTTAGCTAATTAATCCCTGGACACTTTCCTTTCTCTCTAGTACTTGGGCAATTGCACAAATAGCCTGCCTCAAGGCCTGTAAGAATCCACGATGTAAATACTGTAATACACACAATTACTTTCCATTATTTTGCATCAGCGAATGTCACTTACGGAAGCAATATTCAGCGATTTTATGTGCATGAATAATCCATGGTTTCACTGAATAAAAGCATGTTTTCAACTCTTCAGCATGCCCAATTTTTAAGTTCCACTTAATTTAGTTTTGTTTTTGTCTAGCAACATTCATGTTTTGCAGTTTTCCACAGACTAACATGGTAAGGATGATGTTGGGTGTATGTTTTGCATCACAAAATCCTCAGGACAAGGATGAGCAACAAAACACAGCTAAAATCTTGCAAAGACAACCAAATCTACTATGTGTAGGCCAATGGTTTAGCTGGTACCCTGGGAGCTGGTACCAAAATCTCATCTTTTTAAAGTAAATCACAGTGATGCAGCCATAGAAAATGTCCCTTTATCAATTCCAGGATATATTATAAACTAACACCATCATTTCAGGACTTCATGTTATAGCAATGCTGTTCTGTTGCAATATATATTCACATAGGCCTATCTAAGGAAACAGATGCACTATATTGACCTAACTTTGACTGTATGATCTTTACCCTGTGCACAAAATAATAATGGGTTTTCCATCTGCATGCCTAATCTATACCTCATTCAATCAAACATGGATGGCAAATCCTTGGTATTTCACTCATGTCACAACACGGACTGAATATCCAATAGAAAGCAATGTTCCTGATACAACAATGCCATGGCATCTCCAAACATATGTCACCATGTAATTCTTCCTGTTAAAAAGTGCCCCAGGAATGAAAGGGCATACAGCCTTTGGTTAAAAATAGACTAAATTGAAGCCTGCCTTCTGCTTGACCTATTGACCACAAACCCAAATTGCAGAGGTTTATATTGGGCCCTTGGTATCCAATTTGACCCACAGGCCACTCTCTTTTGACAGATTGGACGTTTGTTCTGTTTCCCAATTCTAACTTATCAAAGCTAACAATCACAGATCATACACGATATGCACGCCTGCCTGTCAGGTCTACTTGGCATGTACCAAATGGCATGAAAACCACCTTCACAACTGTACAAAATTAGTGGCAATATTTTTGATAACAAGCTATTCAACTGAGCTCACATTTACAACTGACATGCACAAGCACCACACCTCCAACCAATCTGTCAAAAAGACCTATTCCATGAACACTGCAAAATGTAGGCCTACATGAAGGATTTCAGCAAGAAATATTGTTCAAAGCAAAGCTAGAATCTTCACCTTTTCTTCAGGTTTTGAACCCTCATACTAAAAGTAATTTTCTCACTAGAGGACAAAATCTAATTGTCCTGGTTGGCAGATAAGGGGTATTCCTCCCAGGATTTTCAGTCAATTTTTTCCAGTCTAAAATGACACACCATAATTTTACATGAAATTAACCCCAATGCTGACCCACGTAATCCTGATGCAAATATTACACAAAGGATGAGCCAGATTTTCTAAACAGTTGCATATAAAACTGTAATGTGATAACATATGAATGCAAATTCTTCTCTCCTAAATACTAAGCTATTCTACCACAGATGAAGTCTGAGAACCTGAGTAAAAATGAGAACTATAAAAGACATGTTAAAGGTGCAACGAGAGATTTCAAGTCATCCATATTTTCTGTGCTATGTAGTTCATATAGATTAGATGCTCAAAAGACTCCCTACCTTTTATTTGGCTAAAGAAATAAAATGAAAACAAAATATGCTTATATTTCAATAGAAAACACAAAAAAAAAGGAAAAAAAAGCTGAATTTCGTATTTGCTCCCTTACCGAAATTAAAATTTCACAATATTTGTACCAAGAAACACGCTCTCAGCTTTCACCTTACAATGGTAGGGATGTATTTTTTGATATAAAAACTTATACCATTGCAAAATCAGAATTTTCACATATTTTTGGGACACCTGTAGTTGAAAAGCTCTCGTTGCACTTTTAAGCACGCGTCAAAATACTCTGTGATCCGCTCAAAATGAATTAAATAGGTCAACCACATCAATACATGCTAGGAAAAGGTGGCAGTATAAATGCTCAATTTATGGATAACATACTGACCGAGTATAGCCCACATGAATTATATCCCACCACAGTTTTGAAAGAATATGAAGAATAGTAGAAAATCCTATTATAATCCCACCACAAGTTATTTGCTTAAAATCAACAGATTGCACACATTTTTATTTTTATTACAATCACTACCAATTGGTAGTTGCTTGTGATTTCTTTACCACATTAATCAGGTTTATGCTTTAGTTCATTTGCATGTACAGGTCCTTGTTGATCACACACCTCATTTGACACTTGAAAATACAGGGCGAGTCAAAATTTCAATTTTTAAATAATAAATATCTAACATATGTGATATCATCGGAAAGCCTATTTCATTATCTTTAATTTGCTGCAAAGATAATTCCAATCGGTTAAGTATAGACCGAGCTACAGTCTTTTGAATCAAGTAGTCATCTTTTCCCCCATCCACAGATTCCCAATTGAATGCACGGTGCGGCGGCCACCTAAGCAAGTAACTCCCCAAAATGATAAGGGTATGTCTATGTTTTTGTAAAATTAAGTGGTCTCTTTAAAGGTGTCAAAGCCAGTGGTAATGGTAAGTTCTATTTGAAACACTTTTTTCAAGACGAGGCATATTTTGGTCTACAAATATAGACAATATTTTAAACCTCAAAAGGTTTGTCACCAATGTATGTACCTTCAAGTGGTATGATTCATTCATCTCCTCCAGAAACTGATACATGTATCAGTTACTTTATTTTTCAAATGATTGTTATGAGTGATGAGGACGTAGAAATGTTAAGTGTGCATCGATGGCAAATTGTGACTGAATTTTGTGCGATAAAATAGCATCACATTTATTCTGCAACCAATAAATAGCCTGATTTGCTTCTGGACACTGATTTCCTTCGCTGAACGCTGAACATTTTAATGTGAATCCGTGGACAGAGCGCAAACTGACTACTTGATTCAAACGACTGTAGCATGGCCTATACCTAACCGATGTGAATGATCTTTGCAGCAAATTAAAGATAATGAACTAATCTTTCAGATGATACCACATATGTTAGTTATATTTTATTTAAAATTTCAAAATAGTGGACACAATCAGGGTCGAGTTTTTTTTAACTCACCCTGTATCTGCACTAAGTTTAGCTCTGAAAAGGCTGACAATTTGATGCTGTTTGTTTTGTTAGGATGGAGATCTCATTATAATCACACACCCTAAATGCTAGCTAATTTCAGGTTTAAAATAGGTGGGACTATACTAGAGTCAATACATTTATATTTACATACCAACAGTGCCAACCAATTGGTACCAAAAAGTCTGGATTTAGGGAGGATTTCCATAATGGCTCAAACACCAAGACAAGTCTGATAGTGAGCTTAAGTCAACCCCCTCCTATACCTTAACATTCTCCTACACCTTATCAATCTAACACCCACGCACAATCTGCAAATTATAAGCAAACTGCATTTATATAAAACTTCCTAAAGCTTTGTCATTATAGAAATTAGTGATTTTATGACTACGAACAACCCTTATTTTTCATGTGTGAAAGCAATCATTTAGCAATGCATAATTCTACAGTTTTATTGACTTCGCTTTCAGTATACATGTATTTATATTGCTTTCAACTTTTTATTACAGTACTGTATACTGATTTTTATTACAAGACCCATCCATCATGAGACAATGGAACTGTTCATAGCTTGTTAATTCACAGGCTCATATAGCATTATCGAACAATAACATGTCATTTTTCTCCAATTTATCGAAATGAGGGTGTTTGTGACACAAAATCATTTATTATGTCTTTTTTAAGGAAATTGGGAGTAGCACAGACTGTATAAAAACAAATTCCTATTTTTTTTTGTGTGTGTATTTTTGTGGACCCCTCATGATTAATTTTAAAGGCCTTTTTAAAAAGTAGTTTTAGAAAATCTATTTGAGAATGACATTTAAAAAATATTTTTTTCACATAAGTAGTAAAGTACTGGTGGGTTATTTTAGCGATCAAACCATGGCCCTTCAAAATATGCAGTTGTTGCATTTATTTTTGTAATTATTCAAGTTCAACTGCAACAGCTGCTGAAACCACTAAGTGGCATTACAACCTTAAACATCCCTTTGAAAAAATAATATACTGCAGCCTGGTCTGACATAATGTATACAAATATTGAATGCCTCAGAGTGTGATGGTAAAAATCTCATGAGGTCAAATTTTTTACTTTGCTAAAGCCGAGTGAAATGGAACAGTCAAAATTTGACCGAATGATATTTTTTACTATTGGACAAATATCATGAATATAGGCAGTCAATTTCTTTTCATGATATGTGATAGTAAAACTATCACATGGCTCAAATCACTCTAATCATGATATAATATTGTCTCTACTTCTAACTAGGAAAGTTCCAGCACACATGTAAATCAACAACACACAATCCTAATACTGAGCCCAAGGTCCTGTGATAATTTCTTGCAAAATCAAAATAATGCACAAGTTGCAAGTTACCTAACTAGAATTTCGCGGTTCTCGGCTTTCGCGATTCGTGACGGGGGTTGTTAGGTTCCGTACGGAACCTTATCAGACGTGACCTGTAGTGTTAGTAAACTTTTGTCACCTACCTATAGGGCCCCTTTTTTTTTTTTTTTTTTTTTGACCGAATGATATTTTTTACTATTGGACAAATATCATGAATATAGGCAGTCAATTTCTTTTCATGATATGTGATAGTAAAACTATCACATGGCTCAAATCACTCTAATCATGATATAATATTGTCTTTACTTCTAACTAGGAAAGTTCCAGCACACATGTAAATCAACAACACACAATCCTAATACTGAGCCCAAGGTCCTGTGATAATTTCTTGCAAAATCAAAATAATGCACAAGTTGCAAGTTACCTAACAATAGACAACCAATGCACATTATCTGATAAGATAGGGACTCAAATATTACTGACATTGATATATTTGCTAGACTTTGTTATTTACATAAACCCTTGAAACAATGCAAAACCTAGTTTACCTTTTAATCTTTGCCATAGGCCTAATCATGAAATTAAACTGTTAATTTGCATGTGCAATTAATTGGTAACATAAGGAAATGCTGAGGGGAACTAACTTACTTTTCATGCTTGTTAATCATTTTTAAGGGGATGTCCATTTTATACTCTGGGCATAATTTCTTGACATAACACACGCGCGCATTGCTCGTTGCGTGTACTGCGCGCAACACAATGGTGCGCCGTTTTGGCAGGGAAGCAGGCGTGTTCTAAACTCTCCAAGAAATTATGAGCCAGAGTATAATACAGCCTGTCTCAAAAAAAATGGTACAATCAAAAACCAATTTTTTTCAATATTACATCTCAACATAAGTCGCTTTGTATATCACACATTAAAGAGAAAAGACCAGGCTTTCCAGGATTTTTTGTTTCATCTCATTTGCTTGTTTCAATCGCGAGATAATACACCTGTCAGTTGTATGGCGCACTATGCGACCCCCGGGAATGGTGCGTCATTTGTCCAATGTGAGGCGGATTTAAATATACCATGACGCACCCGTGTCTCAAATATGACGCACCTTTGCTTACAATGACGGTACTTCAAACTTTTTGTGACGCACCATTTCTTGATATGACGAAACATTAACTGTACTAATGACGCAGTCGGTCATGACGAATTACTGCATGATGAACTGAGTGAAATGTGTGCACGTGCCCCCCCTTGATACCCGCGTTTTCTCCCCCCCTTTATTCTTGTTTTCGGCCAATCAGGACCCCGAATGATCCGGGGCGGCGGGTAAGCATGGGGCCATCATCGCGGCCCTCTTTGGTATCGTACATCGCGGCCTACAAATATCGCAATATCGCGATATTACGATCATCATCTGGCTTAATAAATTCCATTATTCGACCTTCAATATATGACCATTATAAAACCATTCCAACACTGACTGAAACCCGTCTCTTTAACCTAAACAACTTGCTGTTATACTCGGCCAGAATTAGATCCATATTTTCCAAAATACCTCGTAAGGTTTTGACAAATGCTGAGATAGCACTTAATAATCAATGGCGAGATACCCTTCACTCGGTGACTCTGTATCAATGAAAATTCGGTCAAAGGTGACAGGTCGTGATCCATACGTAAGCTGGTGGTGTAAAGATCTCGTCCGACGTTAGATGAACAACTTTACGTATATTCAAGACTTGACGGTAGAGAATATCCCAAACGGCCATATTAACAAATTGGAAAAATGTTTGAAAAAAAAAGAAAAAGACAGCATAATGACGCGATTTGGTTGTTATGTACCGTTTTGTTATGTTGAAGTCCTGAGAATGTCAATGTCGAGTGTTGTGGTTTTTTGGTAATGTGAGATCCAGAAGATTAACAGTGTCAGTGAAATAGTGAATAAAAACAATGATGGATGATTAATGGAGACAAAATGTTTCTTGCCTATTTCTCTGCCCACATGTACGTTCATACAAGTTTATGTAATTTCATCTCGTCTGGTAGGTCTGTCAATGCATTGTCCGTTTAATTTAGTGTTGTGTTTACTTGTTAAAAAAAAAACGACACTCGTGTACTGCTGCGCACGTATCTCCTTCACCTTGTCAATAGAGCAGGCTGTAATGCCCAGTGGAAGATAAAACAAAATTGCGCACACGCAAATTATATTTTGGGTATCACGTATTCCTAATTGCCGTCGTTTGCCCTTAACGAGTACCATGTGCAGACAGTGTTGGGGATTCCCAACAATAGCACCGAAAAAGGCGATTGTAAACGCTGTCTTTTTATATATATCAATCTGCCATCCACAAAAATAACATCTTGAACTGGGTTATTGAGACAGTTAATTATTTACTCAGGGTGTTATTTTTGACAATAGTGAGAGGATTTGATGTAAAAATAATCCATTGCAAAGAGCAATATTAACAATCCATAGATGCTTACGGCAGTACGGTACGTATAATAACCTCATGGATAATGGGAGTGAGTGGAGTATTAAAATTAACGAGACAACTCAACACAATTGGGTTATATCGTGTCATAACATTTGTCACCGGCTAACATTAAATATAAAAACAACGCATATTAAACTTCATTTCATTCCAATTACAATTAACAATTACAAAAGGCTACACATCATACAGTGATGAACAGAGAGCATCACCCACTTTTCCCATGTATAAAACAAGTTAACAACTAATTGCCAAAGATACACTTAGAAAAACATTGCATCAATAAAACAAGTTCAAAAGATATAACTATAAAATAAATTTATACACTATTACACCCCCCCCATATAGACGATGACAAAGGGTCATTCTTCCATGTACCAAGCAAAAAACTTCAAAACTCAAAAAGATAAGCCCGGATGTATATCCCTTCGCGGCCCCCCGGATATAGCAGGATGCTGCGAAGAGGTTTGACCCAGATTTTTTTGCCCGGCGAGGAAACGAAAGAAGTTCTACGCGCGATGGGTTTGGGGGGCTTCACGGAGAGTTGAATTTTGTACAACTTCGGCGAGATCGCAGCCCCGAAAATTCTCTGATTGGCTGTTTTAGGATCAAGGTGCGGGCGATATGACCTATGATGAAAAACCAAGCTGAACCTGCTCCTAAAAATCTCCCTATCAGCCCGATAATAACAACCAATACTCACCAATGAAGATACATTAAATGGCCAATTATTAAAAGCTATGGGTGTTGTAGTGACGAAAAAATAAGTATGATCCCATAGAGGCATGTTAGTTTTTAAGGATTTCGTAAAGAATTGTTTTGGCGGGGTTGTACAAAATAATTTTGTTACCACCTGATTTGATTCTATTCTCGTCTTATTCTGGAGCTCCTCATCCTACATGTGCATGTATGGCCAACCCATTGTCAACATTATAGGTCCACGACTACGAAAATGGTCTCTTCAAACCAAACTGGCATTTACCAATTGATAAAGTCATGCAAGACATCCTGGAAGATGTGCGAACTTAAATGTAAAAACAAGACAAATAGTCCAGAACTGTACTTTATTGCCAAGAATTCAAAAATGCATAACTGGGCAACATCCGTCCTATATTACTTGATCAACGGGCCTGGCTTAACAATTTTATATAATTTGACATCCCTACGACTCAATAATATCGCTGTCTATTCTATAGTTGGCTAGATCTATTTGGGAATCCAGAGCTATATCGTCAAAATTACGGAATGGTATGTAGATAATTCTCTAAATTGTTATAAAATTGTCATCAACTGGAAACATTAGTTGTTCATAAAACAATACAGCAACAACTTCCACGAGATGAGACTTTGTCGCTCGGAGTATACAGGACTTTTATCGAGCGGGATATTGCGATGTAAAATTTCATCGCAGCATCGCTGCGATGAAGCGATAGTGGAGTATACATTGGGCTATCATCGACAACACATCATAACATGCAAACATGAGATCCCCTTTACGGACCAAATAGAGTCTCCTTTCATGGACCTTTTATAAATGGCCTCCAAGACACTTGGGCAATGCCCTAAACTGATATTTTAAATTACATCAACAATTATACAGTAAAAAACCCTATACAGGCTACTATTTACTATTACAGAAAAAATAAATAGGTGGTCTTACCTATGTACAAAAGTAATGATAAAGTGATTTGTTTTCATGTTCAATGGTATTTTTAAGCTCATTGTACTTCAACGGTAATCCAAAAGAAACATCTTCATATACCAATTACACAGTCGTATCATCACACATTTAAATTATAATCCTAATTACAATACAACCCGTCTGTTCACCAAATAACCGACGAAGTTGCCCTCTTTTAGTCGACTTTTACGACCATGCAAGGGAACACATCGGGCCAATTCTTACCCCGAACCGCCAGGGGGCCCCTTTAGTCGCCTTTAGACATGAAGGGAACACATCGGGCCAATTCTAAACCCCGAACCCCGCATGGGGGCTATGGTATATGGATAATTACGCACGACGGCGGAATCGTGAATGAATGAAACTAATGAATATTCAAAGAGTAGCTTGATCTCCTTGACGTCATTATTTTAAAAAATCATAACACCGGCAAGGGCAGGGGCAAGGGCAAACGAATCGATACGCACGCATAGCGGAGTTTTTAATGGACAAGTAGTTTACTATTTTATACCACAAAGATGGATATTATCAAGATTATGACTATTTCTAATCAAAAACACACATGAATTGTTTCTGTCATCAAAATTTTCTGTTCACATCTTCCCTTCAATTAAGCTAAACTTACAGACCCCCCTCAACGCTTCCTTTTCGTTTGGGGGGGTTTAAAGGCCGAGAGTGGGGTGGGCTGGGTGGTGTGTGGTGTCGGAATGGCGTTAAGATACGGGGGGGGGTATCGTCTATATAGCGGTAGTGAAGGGAGTTGTAGTTTATGGAAGCGCTAACTAGAGTAGATGTAGGAAGTGCTGGAGGTAAGGGCGGGATATGTTGACCCTGCGTGGGAGGGATGGGGCGATATGAGAGGGAGGCGGGAGTATGTGGAGATGAAGATGGGGATTCGGATTTCGGAAAGTGAAGTTTGAAAGGTATAGTGGCACGGTAAAGGAGGTACTTACCCCGGTGGAGGGGGTAAAAGACGTGGCGCGTGGGTAGGGGAAGACAATGGGCGGGTGTGCAGAGAGGGCGATACGGGATAGGGGGTTGAGGAGGAGGATGGGAGGGATATGTACTGCGGTAGATAGGGGCTTGGGGCATAGAGAGAGGAAGGATGTGTCCATAGGGGAGAAAACGCAGGGAGGGGCTGGTGCTGGGTGTTACTGTAATGGGAGTTGGGGTCGAGAGGTGGGCGGAGGGATGACGGAATACGTAAATAGAGCGATAGGGGAATGGTAAGGGGGAGGGGATGGGTTTTGCGGGGTGTAGTGTTGTGGGAGGAAAGGAGTTTAGGGTGCAGAGGGGGTGAGCGTTGGGGAGAGCTGATAGGTACTTAAACTGAAGAATGGTAAATGATTTAATAAGGGAGAGGGATATGGTAGCGGGGTGGGGAGGGAGAGAGCCGAGGAGCGAGGCGGATCCGTTTTTTCTCTTTTCGTCCCTTTCTCTATTACGCCCGCGCGAATCGTCATGGAAAATGAACTATGAATATTCAAACAGTAGCATGACTCTCTGACGTCATTATTTAAAATATCATTATCACACCGGCAAGGGCGGGGCAAGGGCAAGCGAATCGATACGCACGCAATAGCGGAGTTTTTAATGGACAAGTATTAACTATTTTATAACCACAAGATGGATATTATCAAGATTATTTACATTTATAATCAAACACACCATGAATCGTCATCAAAATATTTTCTGTTCACATCTTCCCTTCAATTAAGCTAAACTTACAGCTCCCCCTGCAACTCTCTCCTTTTTCCACCCAGGCGGCCGATTTACCCTTTTTTTTTCATGGAAATTCCCTTTATGATGGCACCTGGGTACCGTGGTCTGCAACCTTAGATTATGCGCACTGGTCCAGGACCAGTGTGAATTCGGGTCAGCGTGTCACACCAATTAACATGTCAATGTAAATGTCAATACTGTCCAGTGTTAGATCGAATATCTTGGTACCATGTTCATTATGCTTGGCCTGACATCGGGTTAATAAATCCGATGCATTTTTTGTTTATTCAAGAGTTATATAATACCTTTCGAACTATAAAAAAAGAATTCTCGTGAACCCATTTGGAGGGATTTGGTGAAATTTTAGAAGTTTTAACATATACTACTACTTCCTATTTCGTTTTTGAAAAGATCTTTAGTAATTCAAATGACAAAATACCGTATTAAATACCTTGAGCTCATGATTTTTGTTCCTGGTTTTTTCCACTGTTAAACTGTGTGGTGTGTGTGTGTGTGTGTGTGGTGTGTTGGTGTGTTGTGTGTGTGTGCAACACGCGTGCGTGTGCGGTGTGTGTTGATGTTCTTATGAAATTTTGTTGATTCTTCTGTTGCGGACAGGTTGTTGATTGGTATCTTTTAAATCCTAATATTGAAAGAAGGATAGAAAAAGTAAAAAAATATACTATTTTTTCTTGATAGGGACCGTTCACAAATGTGCATGGGCGGGCAGAGGAGGCAAATGAATATGTTTCCATATGTTTTAGCCCCTCTTCAAGCCTCAAATTGTTTGCCCACGCCCCCCCGGCACAAAAAAACTTTATTGGGTAGAATGCTCCACGAGCAATTGAAAAATCAAGGGTCTTTTGGAACTGAAATGATACTGACAACGTGGGGCTTTTGAGCTAAACTCTTCGACTTGATAATACCTACGAATTAGGAAAAGGAAAAGAGAACCATGATAAAGGTCTTTGCGTTTCACTCTACAATTATTAAAACACTTCAAGGTACATATCCGCGTGATATGAATTACAACATAAAATACTTCTAGAACATACCGCTGGAAACGAATGCATCTTCTATTGGCTCATTGCAAAGTGCATCGATAAACGAGATTTCACACACTCTCTCTAGATGTTTCTGCTCATTTTTATATCTTTCACAATCAAGAGACAACAAAGTAGGCCTATGCCTACAAACAACAAAACAAAAATACCGCAGCTGCACTGATCGTCGTGCAAATAATCATCTGAGGCCCCCCAATTGGAAGTTCAGGCCCATAGAGGAAAAGGGTAATTTTTTTTACAAAAAATCCCACCCCCCCACCCCTTTGTTTTTTTGTTTACACAAATTTTTTTTTGTTTTTTTTATATTATGAACGTTCTGCTTCTGTTCAAATCATATTTCACTTCGCCGGCGATGATACTCGCTCCACTCACCCGCATTGCGTAGTTTGATAGCCAGTCTACGCAGATGCTATCGGCACAGTGAAAAAATTCCCTGTGCTTTGATAAGAACTACTGATGGAAACCACACGTTGCCACATTGGAACTCAGCAAAATATTTGAATCGTCCGCAAAACATTTTCGTTGACATCATTTCCCTGATGCGATGACAAATTGCACGGAGGTCTCTGGGGTCATTTTTCTTCCGTGCGCAAGTTTGATTATATTCCCCAAAAAATCAAATTTTTACACTATAGTTTAGTTTCGCAACTTGAAATATTTAGTGCCCGGAGTATTTTCAGCATAGAGATATCACCAAAATAAGTTTTACGAACATGACAACGAATAAAAAACGCAATTCATACAGTGGAAACGTGGGGAAAGGATCCGAATTTGGATACACTGCTGAGAGCACTTTTAAGCCGGACGAGTATGGCCTAATATCATACAAAAACCGTTCGTATTGAGGAAGACGGGCAATTTACCACCACTCCAGGTAAAATGACGGCATTTACGCACCTATTTCTCAATGTTGTGACCAAAGAGGTTCTTATAATAGAGAGGCAAACCGTTACGTAATCTTTAGTCATTCACCGTCTCGCCTTTTTTGCCGACCCAAAAGAAACCCTAGAGTACCAACAATAGGAAAGGCAATGGCGCCTCCGCTTCTTATCCACATACGGTGGGTGCCGCTTTGCATATACACTATCGGTAGTGATACAAATTAATGTAATGTGTTAGAGGTGGCCAGGTGTAATATAGTGTACCTGGATCATTGTGCTCAGATACTCTTTTTTTCTCATAATGCAATGCGCGCTTAGTGAACAAAATGTATTCATGAGGCGGTATTATTGAAATCAAGAACTACTGATGTTCATTTCATTCGTTGTGCGCCCATGTGTAGGACAAAATCTAACCACCCAATAGCACCAACATCCAACAACCTGATATTTTGGCGATTGTTTGTATCGAATTGAACATTATGTGTGTATAACAAGCCCCAAACTGATAATTATGTCGTGCAAAATATTCAAAATGTCACGCCAGCACGGACGACTGGTTTGAATGCGTTTCACACCCCCTTGGTTGTGACGGACCAAAGGCTTCAATGACGGTAACCTGCGTCAAGAATGTGGTTGTAAATGACTCACCCATGACCACCTTTCCCGGGGATCTCATAGTGCACCATACAACTGACAGGTGTATAAACATCCAGTTTACTGCGCGACACAAATTGAATTTGCGCCACTTTCTGGTTTGAGTGAAAGACGGTGAATGCATTTGTACCCATAAGTTATTCACCCTTGAACAGATATTGGGATTAACTTCAATAAAGAAACGCTACCGATTCGAAAACAGTTACGCAATGGTTGAAGTATGATCAGTAACTTCTGTCTTTAAGATAAATTGAAATAACATTTGACATACTGTTGTTTGTTAAAGAGAACCATGAGCGTGCGCCGGCCTACACAGCACCCTCTGGACGGAGTTTTTATGGTCTTGAAGTCCTCATTGACAAACGCTAATTCCACCAACATTTGATACCTTCGCTACCTTTCCTTGACTTCGACAATTATTAAATGCACACAGATAGTGGAATATTTTAAACAATTCTTTGGATTTTGGGAGTGTTTATTTTGGTTGCAATTACAATACTTCTGCATGATTTTACAGATACCAATTTTTAATAAACTCAAAGTTCCCTTTCATTGACGTGCATAATATTGTATTGTTTATTATTTATGAAAAGAAGATATTTATCATTGAACTGATTATGTTGACTATTAAAACTTGTGTTGATAAAACTAGACTTCATTTGTTTACTTTAATCTGTGTTTGTTTCTTTAGTCAAGTGCATCTTTTGTGAGCTCAAGACATCATGGAATAACTTGGCTAGCAACCTGCCAGGCATTAAAGTGGCACAAATCGATTTTTGTATATCGCCCTAAATTGATTTTATATCTCTGGATTGACAAAAACAAATAAATGAAGACAACCCATGTGGAAAGCCTAGGTCTTTGTTCTTTAATATTTTGCCAAGTAAGAATGCTTATTTTGAAATTCATGTTAAATCAATTTTTTTTTCTGATTGTACCATTTTTTTTAGCCAGCTGTATATATGTACACAACTGAGTTCACTCTTGTTCATTGACTTTGATTTCCATACCCCATCTGTAAATTTTAGCCAATAATTGAATCCACTTTGAATGTGAGAGCTAAAAGCATAATTTTGTAAGCCCACAGAACACTTCGTACATTATATTTGGTCAAACAAAATATGGGACATATGTGTGACATGCCCTTACTCCCTCTTTGCGCATGCTACTGCATCTTTTCCCACTTCATTCCACAACCTAGAACAAATTGTCTGCCTTTATAACTTTTTTAACAAAATACATGCTTCCCAAAAATTGTCCAAACCTATCTACAACTAACCCCTCCTCCCCTTCATTTTAGGGCTTCTTATTTCTGATAGCCTTTCTTCAAGGCGTGTGCCCTTTATTTTTATTTCCTACGCCTGTACAAGAAGTGGTATAGCGCCCTCTCACACAGTCTCTTGCTCAACCACTTTTTCCACATTTATTTTTGTGTGTTGTTTTTATTTTTCGGATAAATCTTTCCTGGTAACTGTTTAGAATCAGACTAGGTGCCCGTGAATGCATTGCAGTCACATGTATACTACCGTCTGGCAGCATGTTTTGTGTTACTGTCGGGTATTGTGTCTTGTGGTTAAAGAAAGGGATCAGTTAAAGATAATCTTGGCACGAGCACTCAGTTAGCAGGTACAATCCCCCATTATGATGACGCAATAATACTTTGATTGACACATTATCCTTGCACAGAGCTATCCCTATTTGCAAAGATGCCTTCGACACACACCTCCGGTGATAGTGGTTGAGGCGTCTTTGATGATACTCAATTTCTGAACAGAAAATGCCTACAAAATTAGCTTGCCGCCATTGAGATCCAGGTGCGGATCTAGGGTGGGGGCAGAGGGGGCGCCCCCCTGTAACTCTGCAAAATGCTGCAACATCAGCCTTCAAGGCACCCCGTAATTTTTGACGTTTCTTCAAATCCTGGATCCGCCCTGATATCCTTACATACTAAAGTGCTTTGTGGGCTAAAATGAGTGTCAAAATCTGGGTTTTATGTGTTAGAGTAGAAAAGAGATTTTTTTGTGTGATCTCACATGACCTTTTGAGATGAAATTCCAAGATGGTGTAATTAGTGGGATGGACTCAATAGCACCCCTCTGGATTTAAACATCCCCCCCCATGCAATCCAATGTAGGTCTACTTGTGATGAAACATTACTTCGTTGCAGCTGCTGGGGACAAATTGTACTGACCCAGTCAGCTACCAGCCAGCTACTAGATCGCAATTTGATGGCATTCTGTACAACTAGAAAAATTCATTTTGAACATGCCAATTACCAAACTTCAAAATGAAATTCCATGGGTCATTGCCCGCGTCTAGTAATTCACGCAAAAAGCACTAAACATCCGGCAAGTTTACATCTATTTTTGGAATCAAAATCCTTACACAAAGAGAAGATAGCAGAATAAGATAAAATCCATTTTGCGTACCTGTGCCAACAAACTATTATAGTTGGTGGTTTATTTCTACAAAATGGACCATACAGCATAAGGTGCCTTAAGGCCCAGACCTAGAGGTTTCCCCAAAGGGGTGCACTCAATTTTTCAAAGAAATCATGTTTTTTACATAATACATTGACTTGTCCATACACACTCCGTGTGAAATAACTAGCCAAATCGAATCGTTCATATAGAAAATCATAACAAGCTTTGTTGTAAATTCCGGATCCAGAAATGTTTTAATACACAGTATCCCTATGGCGCTAGTACTGTGCATAATTGCTTACTGCATGAAAACAAAAACATTGATTCATCTCAAACTTTGAATTAAGCATTTTTAGGTGACTATCTTATGTTCGATTTTTAAATTTCCCACAAAAAAAATTGAAATCTTTTGACCGCCTTTAAAGGGAGGAGCAATGCCCATCATAAGTGATGATAAATAGTCAAAGCTAGCATACTCAAACCACTGTAACTGATTGCATTTACATGAACAGTGCACAAGCAGATTGTCAAAAGAAATAATCTACCAACTGCAGTAGTTCGTATTCATTTTTAAATGTCTGATAAGCTTGCACTACATTTTACTCTTGTTAATATGGTGCGAGGATTTACATGAAGCAATGCAACCTTGTTGAGCATGATTACTGCAAAAAGCATCTTGATAATCCATAGTGTCTTTATAGTTAACCACCTGGCGTAACAGAAAAACTGATTTCATATAGCATATACCATTCTAAGCATTGAGGAAGCAACAGCTCAGCCAATTTTGTTTTCAGTCTGAACTTGGTGCACCTTATACAAATACAAATGGACTGAGTTAAACTACTGCTATCTCCCAAAAGTGCAAACCATGCTTTTAGTTTTAGTAGTGGGAGTTATGACCAACAAGTGTTGGAGTAGAATCTCTGTGATTGTGATTGCCATATGCATTGTTATCTAGTGATATATATTCATAAAAAATCCGGCAGTCTTATGTCAATATTCAATTATCTTTTTTTCACATTATGGATTGTAGATTGCATTATGAATGCCTGATTTCTGCTATGCAATGATAAGTGGTGGCAAGACCCCAAACAAAATCATGCACAAGATGAAAAAGAGTCCAAGAAAGTTTGCTTTACCCTCGTCTTACCAAGGGGGTGTGGTACCACCCTAGTGAACTTCGCTCCGCGTGCGCTAAAATGCTAAACACTTTCGTAAAAAGGTTCAAGGTAAATCGTTTTTTATCATTTCCGGTCATTTTAGCGAAAAATGTGAAGTAGAACCCTTTCACCGGGGTTAGGGGATTGCTGTCAAAGTCGAAGGGTAGGGGGGGGGTGGTTGCACCCAAGGAGATTTTATGGTATTTGCAAAAATTTATGCACAGTTATGGCTCTAAAACTCTATGTTTATGTAAAACTAGGCCAAATGCCATATCAGAGCTGAAAAACGCATGAAAATCCGAATTCCTGCGATTTTTAGCGCAAAATTGGTTTCGCCATTTCGGTCGAAAATGACAATTTTGCCGACTCGCGGACTTGATGACGCATTGTGACACCAATACTAGTTAATGTTGGTACTTATTTTGGTATCAATGGAAAGAGGAGGACCATAGCTATCAATGGTATCAAAATCATAAGCTCGAGGGTGCGTTGTATAAACAGATTCTCGGAGGGGGGGGGGTACCTTGGTAAAACGTTGTTACAAAAAAAGGCTGTAAGACGAGGGTTAACTGCAAAAGACACCAGCAGCTATTTTTCTTAATCTTGGTTTATGCAATTCATTTTTCTACCGGAACAAAATTTTCAATCACCCAAATTTTTTACTGTGTAGAAAAAAAAAGGCCACTGAAAACTCGAGATATTAGTTTCTCGTCCCCCTGCCCGCCGTTATGATTTTTGGGCCGCGTTAGCGGCCGAAAATCTGAAAATTATTCATTATTTGGAAATTCTGTGCAAGCATCACCTTTTCAGTCGATATGGAATTTTTGGTAGGAAACTTGTCTCGGAAGTCTCGGAAATGAGTCTAAAAATAGACCCAAATTTTTTTTTTTTAATGTTTTCCAAACTTTTCTGATGGGTTCATTTCACTGTAAAAATACGCATGTAGCCAATAATGAATAATGAATAATGAAATAGTTCCCTCATTATGGGCTGAAAAAAATGTGACGAGAAACTCTTAATTGAGTTCAAGGGCCTAATGTGCACTCAAAACTTGTATGAAGAACAAATACTACCGTACTGACCCGAGGATAGTCCCATGCTCGATTATAATCCCACCCCTAAGTTTTAGGAAAATTTCAGAAAATTTAAAGATCCGTTTATTATCCCATGCCAAAAAATTGGCCTACACTGACTGCAAAATTCGGAAAACCTATCTTCTTCAAACAACAAACCTTTAGCCTTGATTCCATGATATGCATTTTCCAATACACCGAATACGAAATTCCATATTTAATCTTATAATCCATCTCAAGAATGTTTCTAATGACGTCTGGAACCATTAAAGTTAGTGAAAAACATACATTTACGAGTATAGAACACAGCAAAGACAGTTTCCTGGGTCAACACTCTGCAAGGCTTTCTACTCACTCAGACGTGATTCTACAATATTTTTTTCACTCTTTTTCCATTATTTCAGTATAAAAATAATAACATGTCCTAAAAATTATTCAGTTTTCATAATTCATTCAATAATATAGTTTTTTGGCGGATTTGTTTTCTGAAACGAAAGAATAATTTGAACAAGGCCGTGTGTAGGGTCAGAGGGCATTTGGCAGCAAACCAAATATGGCCAAACGCCAAAACACTGATGGCAAATTGGTTCAGTTTTCGGCGGACTATTTTTGTTCGTTTTTTTGCCGGTTTTTGCTAAAAAAAATCACTAAAGTTACATTATAGTCATGGTTAGTTACATGACGAAAGATGAATCTACTTCAGAATGAGGGTGGAAACACTTTACTATCGAAAAAACAGCATTTTTTAAACTTTCTGAGTCTTCAAAATTAGGAAGTCATGAAGTGGCTGTACAGTGTATGTGGCGAGTAGGCAAGACACTTCCACGCCGGCTTGGGCAAAATTCGGGCATTATCCCACCCCCAAATTTCAAGGTATTTTCAGCTTAAAAAAAGGGTGAACTATACTCGGGTCATTACGGTAATTTTTTTTAAAATTTGATTACATAATTTTGTTAGTTTTCTAAACCCAATCAACATAAATCTGCAAAATGTACCCAACCATTTAACAACCATGTATATGGTTAATATTACAAAATTTTGTTAAAACATATAGTGACATTCTTCCCACTTCCAATTTTGGGGAACCCATTGTCACAATGTTATGTAAGCAGTCAAGCATAATATTTTGATAAGTTACCATGTGTGTGACTTAAGCACGAGGATAAATTTGATACAATACACTGAAAATGTTTTACTTTGAGATCAAGTATTTAATAATATTCTACCAACTTCAGATTAAAATTTATATCATAACCATTGTGATCGCACTGGAGGGTCAAGTTTGGGCGTATAAACCATGACGAAATGGTGATGTTGTATCACAAGCTGGGTTGAAAGTGAAATAAATTTTGCGAAGACCCTACACAATCCTGTTGTACAAGAGTTTTATGAGGAGTTTTGCTGTTGAGAAGGTATTCATTCACAAGAAATACTTCTGGTAACAGATCCTGTTCTTTTTAAAATATTTGGGTCTATTTAAAAATGCTAGTTGATATTGGTATAATATATTTTAATGCAAATTTCCTTGCAAAAATGTAATGAACTGTGCAACAGAATTCACAATTATTAAAACACATTGTGTATGAGGGCATATATAAATGTTTATAATATATCAATCAGCCATGTCAATTGCACCCAGCACTCACCACATTAAAGGTGCATTTTGTGATTCTAACACATTGTTGTTTATGATTCACTAAGATATCCTCAAGGTTAATTTCCCAATTTTTTGTTGATTCTGATGTTGTGTTTTTATGTTATGAGCGAATTATAGTCTCCGTAATAATTGTTTTGAACTCAGCGTACGCAGTACCGACTTGTGCGACCTGTACACTGGTGTATCGCGTGTCTATTTTAATCGTTGTGTTTACGCGCTGCATACAGCAGTGCGACCTTCACGCACACACACACAGCAGATTGTTCGAATCAGTTCAAACAATTATTACTCAGACTATAGTTGTATCGCAGACAGAAAATACAAAATTGCAAATTTCTAGAGTTGATCGACTTTGCATGTATGATTAGGCACACATGCATACTATACTTGGCCCAACGGTTCAGATGATCATGATATAAAAAATCTATATTTCTTGGAAGCAAGGCTGTGTGTGGATCATGAAATGTCCATTTGATGTTTTATTTTGCTATATGTTTTTCTCATCTTCAAAATATTATTGTTTGCCTCTTTCCCTTATATGCTACACTATGAGTTGCTCACAGTTGTACCTGGAATTATTTGTAGAGTATCTATGGCTATGCTAACGGTATTTCTTACGGTAAACAGGAGGAAAGTGTAGTTAGTAATGTGAGGCATTTTAAAGCAAAGTGGATGAGATTTTCAGGGCTGGAAAAAATGCCAAATTTCCCTGGAACACAATCAAAATTTCCCTTCAAGATTGCAAAATTTCCCTTCAATTCTTATGTATCTTTATTTACTGACTACAATTTCCCACCAAATAGTAAAATTTCCCTGAACCAGTGGTTCCTACGTTCCCCACTTTTTCCAGACCTGGAGATTTTATTGTTGTTGTTAATCACAAGTTGTATCTTTAAAATTAGTACAAGCAAAAAAAAACAAGAATTGAAGACTGAAAGTAATTACCAAGCAACCTAGACGCTAACAGCCCGCCGCCATGCGGCCATACGCGACAGCGAGCAAAAAACAAAATCGGGTAGACGTCTTCACATTTCGGCCTTAGAAGCAGGAATGGCCTTCTACTTTTGTCATCAAATAGCAAGATCACGGGGCGGTCATTATCTCAAATAACCGGTCATACATGAAGATAGATTATTAAAGTATGAATTTCTACGGCCGATTCTTGAATTGGACTCTTATTATGAGTTTACGGGCCAATTTTTGGAAAATTTTAAGAAGTGGTGACGTCACGGCATTGTTTGACGTATTATTTTTGGCCCCGGGGGAACCACTCAGATATATACGCGCTACGCATCTGTTTTAATAAACATGTGGAAAAAGGATCGCATTTTCGCCATCGGACGTCGTTTTGGGATAAGGGGTAAATTTTGCACTGTTTTGACATTAATGGTGTGTTTTTGGAACAACGCTCATTGCCATTTTGGCCTTATAGTAATGGTTATGGACCTTAATTTAACATTCCCGAATTTGTTATGAATTCGACCCTGGAGCGTTCTGGAATATCCGCCTCATAATGATTTTTATATCCTACACCGCAACACCTTGTGATTTTGAATATATCGGCCCTTTACGGTGTGACTTATATAAAAGCTTTTGTCAAGATTAATTTGCAGTCTTGGATAGTGGCAGGGGGAAGGACATGCCAACCTAACAGCAACAGCGAATTTTAAAAATGATAAAAATAAAAATGATAAATACAGATTATCGTTGTGAATATAACTCACCACTTCTCAAACTTTGATGCCTACCAAACCTAATACCCTTGAACATAGGCGCCATGGCTACAGAGCTACGCGCTCTGTAGCCAGGCGCACCTATATGCTCTAACCCCAAACCACCGCTACTCACCACACAGCCACAAAAAAACATTGCATATCTGGATTATTAGGAACAATAACGGTAGCTAGATGTCACTCGTGCAGCATACAACTCTATTATCACACATACACACACACACACTACTCACACGGATCTTATTAGTCTTGCTAGCTCTACACGAGGATCATTTTAATTGGTGTAATTGCATAGATAGGAAATCAACTCACAGGTTATTGTAACCCTGCTATAGTAACATGCCAAACAAACAGTGAAATCATTCTGGTTATTTATTCGATCCATTAATATTTCAATGGAGATGAAGGATATTTTCACCCTTTTTAATCTAGGGTAGTAAGAATGTAATCAAAGGTACACTAATTTAATCGAGGTCAATTTAATCTACATTGCTTACATTATATTTTTGTATTACTTTGGATTTCAAATGGGAAATTCTTTGAAAACCAACCTAGCAGGACCAATTTTCATTTTCCATTATTGGAGCTGTTGGGTAAATTGAGCACATATTACCACCCTCTCCTCATCCCCGTTAAAATGTCATTTGCTTAAGTCAATTTGACTAATCCTGACACAAAATCAAATCTACTTCAATGACAAACATTTCCAACATTGGTAAAATTTTGATAATTACTTCCTGTACCACTACTTAACCATCATCTTTTGGCTCTGCAAGCATGTTCAATGCATTGTACTGCAAGCATGTTCAATGCATTGTACTGCAAGCATGTTCAATGCATTGTACTGCAAGCATGTTCAATGCATTTATTAACATGCACACAACTGATCAACCATTTTCTTAAACCACAATAATTTAAAGGTGCAACTAGATATTTCACACATTAGGTGTCCTTAAAAATATGAAAGCCCTGATTTTTGCAGTGCTGCTAAAGCTTTCCATAAAATTTGAAAGGATTTGTGAATAATTTCTTTGGTACAAAAATTGTGAAATTTCGAATTTCTTATTGAAGCAAATGCAAAATTAAGCCTATGTTTTATATTGAAATAAGCATATCAAAATCTCCTTTTATTTTCACTTTTAAGACATTTCTAAAGCCAAATACAAAGAAATCTGTTGAGTGTGTAATATATGTGAAATCACACCTCATATGCAATACATTGATGCCTCAAAATCTCTCGTTGCACCTTTATTTACTTATATTCCTTTCCTGTTTTATGTTTCTCACCTCCCTAAATGGAGACCTACAGGCAAATTTGACATGTACTGCTGATTCAACTTGCTTATATTATCAGTGATGAACTAAAATATTTCAGAATTTTCATAAATCAATAAATGCTGTTAAAAGATAACTTTAATCAATCAAATTATGCAATAAAAAGCAGATGTGCATTAAAATTAGTGTCTTTCTCATTTCCTTTTTATAACTAGCAATAGGCCTATGAGCATTATTTTATTGGTGCTGCTTTTTCCAAGATCAATTTTGATATTCTAGAAAATGTTCACATCTCATTCTATGGATGCACAGTAAGATGAGGTTGGAGTGAGGTCACTGCTTTTTGAAAGTCTCTTTTATTATGACAAAATCAGAATAAAGCAAAAGATACCAATAGTGGGACATTTTGACTTGCTGATTGTTGTTGGATGTTCCACTACCTACATCCTGTGTAAATTTTATGAAATTTCAATTTTCATTGCAAGCAAAATTATGATTTTTCTAACAAAAATCTAGTTTTACATATATATTTATGCGAATGCTCACATAGAGGGCACTATAATATACATAATGACCATTGTGCAAGGCAAGAGTCCTGCAATGGATTTTTATGATTTTACAGGGTAATAGCTCTTACATGTGCCTACTTATTAGTTGCAAAATTGTATCAACACTGCTTAAAATTGTTCTGTAAGTAAAAAAAAAACATGACATGAAGTCTGTGTAAAAACACACAAAGCACATACATGCAACATTGATTTTTTACCTAACATGCTATTCTGCAAAGGTGTTTCTAATTATGTGGGTGTATTGTAAATGAAATCAATCAATGGCTCAATTGTTATTGAAAAGTTGTTAAACTGGAAAAATATCACACCAATTACTTAGACCAATTACCACTCTAACTAGAAAAACATTTGGTCCTGATGGACAGGGTATGGTCAGCTGGAACCACACATATGTACAATTATTGCAATTATTGGTTTTCAGCTAACTCAAAATGTTTTTGCTTGATCGTTGGTTTTTTAAAATATTATTTTCATAAATAACTACAATGCAAAGAAAATGTTCAACAGAATGGCTATACATACAATGTACAAGGATAAACCAACCAACCTTTTCATATACTTCAGTGTGCTTCTACAAAACACTCTACATCACTCGTTTATTACTCTCTATTTTATTCAACTCATAGCCAGACACCAGAAGGCTGGGCTTTCAATTTGAAATCTAGGAGGACATTGCCATCATCTGCTCCATTCTCGGCAAGTTCGCAGGTATTCACTAATTGACACTTGTGCCAACAAGAACAGAAGGAATATTGGCTGACCGCTTAGCTAATAACCCTAACCAGTTTGAGATACACAAACTGGCACACACAGTCAATTTTGTGCTGATTTTGAGTTGCTCAGTAGTAAAAATTATGTAAAATAGGGCTGTGCTGATTTTCAAGTCTCAGTAAATTACCCTTTGTGGAAACAATGCGCATTTTATGTGCTTCGATAATTTATGCACTACAGCTTTTGATTTTTCATGAAAAGGTTTTGTACTGTAGACTGGGAAAACTTATTTTTTAAAGTGAAAATTGCAAGCCTATTTTAGCATTCTCCAATTTCACACTCTCTAAATTGACAATGATACAGCCCAACACTGCTGCAAAGCATTTTGAAAGTAGACGACATTGTTTGATACCCAATGGAAGCTCAGACCTGCCCAATTGGCACAGCAAAGTTATGCAAGACATGGATAAATAAGCATAAACTGCAAGCTGTTTCCAATATCTGGGGCATACCAAACAAGCAGTATATGACCAAAAACATATTCTTTTTATGTGAACATAAAAGGAAACCCTGATTAAACTATTTAGCACATTATTGCAAATGTTTACAATTTTTTTTAACCCCTATGTAAAAAATTAGTTGTTTTTTTTTTATATATCTTAAAAAAGTTTAAAAACGAAAAAAATAAAAACATTAAATTTTTAATATTAACAAAATCAATTCAATCTTGCTGGGTACATATTTCCTGTTCCTCTCAATCATAGCAAGGACTTAGAACATCAATTCTTTATAATTTCTCAACTTTTAAGGCAATACAGACTGTGAAGCATACAGAAATAGACTGAATTTGTGCAAACATTGAAATGGAAAAAAGATAGAAGAGAGACTCAATGACCTTCATGAAATTCCCCCAAGGTTTTTCACAAGCATGTTAAGTTCTGACGATTATTTATTAAAAGCTAATTGTTTAATATAATCTGCACATGAAAAGCTTCATGTACATGACAATCTAAAACAAGCACCATGTCAATAAAAAAAATTATCTCAAAATTCCATATGTTTTCGCTGGCAGTGGCATGCACAATAAACTACAACAGGATTGAGCTCAATAAATATTTCCATGTTTTTCGCAAGGTTTTCCAAGTTTCATGTAACCAACCGCAGTAATGTAAATTTGCTTATTTCGCAGAGCTTGCTATTGGATTTGAGCAAACCCCACAAAATGAGTGTACCTGAGCAGAGTGAAAAAAATTCATCTTTTATTAATTGCAATGGCATTGAAGGCATATTCTTTTAGTTGTGATGTTCATATGGATAGCGTCAGAATTCAAGGGTCAATGGTCATCTATGGTCAATGTTTGAAAAATGCCAACACCCTATCATAATTCCAAAATTCATTTGAATCGGACTACCAATGTTTAAAGGTGAGCAAATAATTGTGCAAATTACAATAGACATTAGAATACTGTACAATATTCTCAAGAAAACATAAACAAGCAAAAACATGCTTGTACAATCTGGTCCATCCTATGGGTCCTTTGAAGCCAATGTAGAAAGAAATGCATAAAATGCTGTCTTGACTCAGAAATGAATGTGATTAGGAGTAAGAGTCAGAGGTCATTTAGTGATATTTAAGTCACCATTAGAAAAATTACTGCTTTGTACACAGGAAAAAGATTTGTATTACCCAAGTCTTCACAAATATTCATAACTGATCACTGCTGTTAAGTTATATTCAGGCAGCGTCAATTTGAAGCGTGGGACCCACCCTCCTCACGGTCGCCAAATATCGACGTCGACTCGACGTCGAAGCTTCAGGTCAATATAATTCTTTATACGTGAAGTCTGGCGTTCTTTTATTTTCATTGGTGGAATGAAGCTTTACCTAAAGGTTTTTGAAAGGGTGAAGCTTTAGACGTGTGATTTGTGATTCCTGGTGATAAGACATCGAATCCATACAGTGGTCGCGTCGAAAACAGTCGAATATCCCACACAAAGCACCATAAAGAATCACCGCCGTCCGGCGGATCACCGACACAGAGAAGTCGGCAGCAATTGAACTTATGAAACTAAGAACAACATTTGGTTGTAGTTATTGTTATCAAACTCAATAATTGTTTGCGAGCACTGGGGTATCCACTTACCACGTGCCAACAGGTTTGAAGTGGTACACCTATAAATGGGGTGATTGAAAGAGTAAAAGATCATCTTTGGGATATCCGCGATCATGACTGATCAACGTTTAGCTTATGTCTACCTCACTGTTTGTACTTAACTTCAAACAAATCGATGGGATAAATAAATGACTTGCGATCAGCTGATTGCGGGAACTAACCCATGGCTGTAACGTAATGACTTTCCATTTTATGCCAAGGGTGAAAAAGACGGAAATATTTAATCACATATAGACCGATTAAAATTAAAACAAACCCCCCCCCCCCACCATGTATGAACTATTCGGGTGGCCCCCTACATCAGATAAGATGGAAAACATAAATAACAAAAATTGCTCGTCTCAAGCAAGAAATTATAAAAATACGGTTTTATAATTTTTAAAGTAAACTAAGGACCATCCCTTCCATCACACCGCTTTGTCAGCGGCAAACACAAAGCAAGGAAAGCAAAAGAGTAAAACCGGGTGAATGATGATGTTGGTGAAACATACATTAAACAAACAAATAGGCATGGAATAAAGATGAGTAGATTTTGATTGCGTTGAAAATGGATAACCTATATTCTACAGCAAAGATCGGTTGCAATTAGAGCCATGAACATATTTTCCCCTCCATGTTAACAAAAAAATCCGAATCGCGAACTGAATGAACGAACGTAACCAAACATATGGGCGTCATGGCCGTCATAGTCGACGGGTTTTCACACTTCGCTCGTCAAGGAGTTTCCATCCACATGCCTTTGAGCTGCTATTTTCTCGACTTGTCTTCCAGATTTTAACTCCTTACTAAAAAGTTAGGATTATTATTATTCTTCGTGATAGTTTAGGTTATTTTTTCGGTTTTTAACTCTAAATTGCGTACCACTTGGGTTAGTAATTTGCTTAATCGTCACAGATCTTGAACGAGATTGTGTGAAAACTGGGCTGATGTATGTATGTAAAAACTGCAATTCATCGAGAGAGAGATTCGAGATCGTAATCTGCTTTCTGTGTGCCCGCTCTACAGACAGCACATTCGATCGTTTTTGTTTGCCGATTGATCCTGGAAGACCCCCTTTCTTATTGATCCGATATTGTTGCTGGTTGCTTCAAATATTGAATATGGGAAGTTTTTGGACAGCAATTTTAATGATTTTTCCCGGCTAAAATTCAGTGTCAAATGTTGATTTTCAAACAGAGAAGATGGTATTTGCACGACTATGAATAATGAATTAATGGAATCAACTTTGCAACAACCATGACGAAATAAACGGCGCGGGAAGCATAAATGAATCACACAACCTTAGCGTAGGCCCTCGTAAAGTAATAACATACACGTTTCAGCAAACAATCAAAGGTAAATCTTGATCTTAGCTCATCATTTTTAGGAAACCAAGGAATTGATCATAGCTACGTTTTTTTCAGGCGAAATAGTTAACAGCAAATAAAAGTAAATTTTTATTCAAACGTCAGACTCCGATTTTTACCCGGGAGAGTTACACAGTATGTTATTGCGATACGTACCCACAACCACGCCCACGCTAACGGCGATTACTGTCACCCTTACACTTAGTTAAACCCTTTCCAATAAAAAAATTATTTATATGCTTGCAAATATTAAATGTAAAAACAAAATATTATTCAGAATTGTTGTGAATGAATGTTTTTGTTTAGTATATACTTCAAGCCTATGGAGAATTATACTTTGCCAAAAAAAAGAAGAGTTTTTTTTAAAAATTCAATTGAAACTATCAGTAATTCTTGATGCGTGACATATTGCCCATACACATATATACATACACACATTATATACAACCTACACACACATACACAGAAAACACATACAATACCTACTTACAAACATACATGCGCGCCCACCCAAGCTGCAAACACACACATGCAACGCAAAAAAATCTTTGGAGTAATTTTTCCTCTTGTCTCTTGGAAACCCACAGACACACACATACACACCACACATACACACACACACCTATATCAATACACAACTCCCACACACGCCGCACCACACGCCACAAATGCAAACGCACAAAAATCTGAGATGTGGTTTTCACTCTTGGAAAATGGATTTCACTCTTGGAAATTTGACCCCAAGCAGTGTTCGATTTAGAGGGTTTTTACACAAATGCATGTAACTTTGGCCCTGTGCATGTAAAATTTTGTTGTGCATGTAAATTTTTGTTGCATTCAGCCTATTTTCAAGGAAAAGTTATATTGTGCATGCAACTTTTATATTTCCTTAAATCGGAAGCTGACCCAAGAGTGAAATCACTCTTGGAAAAATACTAACACCTCTTATTGTTACACAAAAGGACGCATTTTATAATACCATCCACATGTTTTGATCGAGATTTCGATCACTTGAGAAACAGAAGTGTTAAAAGCTTTGAAACCACGCCCAAAACATGTTTTACATTGTAGGAGGTTGTTAACAATTGTAGTAAAGAAGTACTACATGAAAGTTGGACACAACATAATTTAAATCCGCTATGGGTATGGTCCCGTATGCACGAGTATGGAAAAAACCATCCCAATAGCTTTGTTTTATATTATATTTTGATGGTCTTTAAAGGTTGTATCTATAAACAGGAGTGTTTTTGTGGTCAAGCGGAATGTACCCACAGGGGAATACACTTCCCTTCTCTGGATCCAAAGACCCTCAATATTGGTCTTTGGTGGATATATGATCCCTCCCTCTTCCATCAGAATAGATTGGTTTACAAAAAACAAGGTTAGAGAGTGCATCCATAGAGCGGGAAGAAAACTTCAAGAGGAGAATCGCGTATATTATGGAATAGCCCAAACCGTAACCGTTTCTCTCACACACAGCGCGCCGTGGTTGTTGCTGGTAAGCACGCGGGTGTCGTCACTGTTGAGGCGCAAGCACACGCATATAAAATTCTGGGCGTCACGCGATATGTCTACAGTGTTCATTTCCCCAGTGTTCCTTGTCTTGATGGCCGATTTTTGAGTTTACCGCAATAATATGCGGAAAACCAATCGATAAAGAAGTTATGCTTCTAAAAAGTTCCTGCACCTAATGCACCAAAAAGTCTCCCCGATGACCCTGTTAATTTGCTTAGGAAAAGAGATATTGAGTCAGTGAGATAGCATGTTGCTCAGTGTGTTGATGTTTTCACTCACTAAGTTTGACAAACGTAAAATACTGGTTTGCTCTCATAAATATGCATAAGGACTTTCCAAATACGTCGATACGTAAACCAAATATTGTTGTGCCCAAAACTATGTTAAGGTGAAGTGCGTATGCGCATTACATACGTTGGGCCACAGATTTTGGTTCCGCTGTTTCGGGAGAGAATTTAGGGTCTGCGGGTTATTTTACGTCATTGGTATGATGCATTTTGATTAAAATTACATTCACTTATAAAACATGGAGGTTACACATAACTCAAAATGATGATCAAAATGCAACATGACATTTTTAGTGTACATTCTTGATAAACACATGTTCAAAGGCTTAACAATGCAAAACTGGAACTTGTCTGGAACAAGGAACAGTTTAACAATAGATAGTGTTTTTTAACATTAACAAGAGTAAACAAGGTGTAGTTAAAACAGGTTTTGTATACCTATATTAATCTGTTTTTATTGTTATAACAACAAATGTATCTGAAGGAACATTGGATTCAATACAAATAAAAAATAATAATTGTTGATGCATCTTTGAACACCTGATATTGACTTTGGTGTGTTTTGTAAGAGTGGGGAATTGAAGGATTGTGTACTAAATTGTAGTCAGGTATTGTAATAAATGAACAATGGGGAGTATGAGTTGTTGAAAGACGACGAAGCTTGAAAAACCATCAAAAGCTATTAGTGAAGGTGAAACAGTGGTGAAGCTTAAACTATGGAATGGCAAGTATGATGAAACAGTAGTGAAGCTTGAACTATGTTGTTAATGCAGTATGGTGAAACGGTTGTGTATTTGGTGAAGCTTCAGATTCTGCCTAAATTGACAAAAAAAGTGAAGCGTCACCTTTGGAAATGGAAATAAATCAAAGAGGTGAAGCCGTGGACTAACAAATTTGCGATATAGTGATTTTACCGTGACTTTTTGTAAAGCAAGGGAAAAGTAGTGGTAAATCCCTGACGTGATAAATAATTGGCCCAGTTGAAGAAAGGTGATGACGTGAGGAGGGTGGGTCCACCCTTCAAAGTGACGCCTGCATTAGCTGCGTACCACAGCTTTGTTTCCAGGTGATTGCATGTCAAAGGACAGATATATACAGATAGGCTGCTGTTGTATTTTTGACACTCTCTCATTCTCAAAATACATCACTTTTAACCACAACTGATCACTGCTATTAAAAATGGGATAAGGTGACGAAAAAAAAAAAGGAAGAAGAAAAAAACCCTGTTTTACGGTGGAGCGGGGACCTTTCGAGTTTAGGTGTTGATCGGCGGGCGAATTGGTTTTTATTTTAAAGATTTTTTTTTTCTTTCTGAAAGCTCAAAATTGGCCTAAAAAAGCCCCAAAAAAAAATTAAAAAATCAAGAGGGAAACCGAGCACCAATGATGCAGTGGCCTATTAATAGCTTTATTTGAAAGTATTTTTGCTATAAAAAATAGCATTCTCCCCGCTCCTGCCTGATGCACCCGACCACTACCTCCCCAATGAATGGCACCAAAGGGGACAGGAGGTCACCAAGGTCACATGAAGCCACAAAAGATCTACATCACCCTGTCCCTCCCAAATGCCACATTTCCATGCCCTCCCCGATTGCAACCACCCTGACTCTACCCGCAGCACCCAAACCCATCCGACGCACTCACCACCTCCCAACACCCGAACCTCCCCCAAAACACCACCCCTGGGCCCGCCTATCACGCCACCCTTCACTTCCCCATCCCACCTTCCCCCTCACCAACACCCACCTTTCCCCCCACACCTCACCCTTCTCCTCCCTAACACCCCAGCCTTTCCCATGACATGGGTCACCGAGGTAACATGGGATCACTGAGGTTCATGGGGGCACTGAAGTCAAAGGGGTCACCGAGTCAATGGGTCACCAAGGTTCACATGGGGTACAAGGTCACATTGGGGTCACCAAGGTCACATGGGGTCACCAAGGGTTCACATGGGGTCACCAAGGTCAGATGGGTCACCGAGGTACCATGGGGTCACCAAGGTGGTCACCCTGCATCACCAAGGTCACATGGGTCACCAAGGTCACATTGGGTCACTAAGGTCACATGAGGACCACAGGTCAGAGGTCAATACACCAATTTCTTACCTGATGCACCCTCCCAGCTCTGCTGATGCACCCGACCCATCCCCAATGGAATGGCACCAAAGGTGAAATTGAGGTAACCAAGGTCACATGAGGTACAAAAGATACACCATCCCCCTCCACGGATTGCACCCTCCCCAAAACTATCGTACCACGCACCCTCCCCAACTATCTACAGCCCCCTCCCCAACGATCTAAAATGCCCCATCCCCAAGGACAATCTTACCTTCCCCGATGCACCCGATCGACCCATCACCGACGCACCGACCCATCATCGCACAACCGACCCCCTCACGATGACACTAAACCCCTACCGACCGCTCTCCACCTCCCCCAACACCCTAACCTTCCCCAAACCCCCCCTGTCCCCCTATAAAAACACCAACCCTTACTTCCCCTCCCCACACTTTTCCCACAACACCCCACCCTTCCTCCCCTTCCCATGACATGGGTTCACATGAGGTGACATGGGTCACTGAGGGGACATGGGATCACCGAGGTCAAATGGGATCTCGAGGTCTCCTGGGGTCACCAAGGTCATTGGGTCACCAAAGGTCACCAAGGTCACCTGGGGTCACCAAGGTCACCCTGGGGTCACCAAGGTCACCTGGGGTCACCAAGTCGCATGGGGTCACCAATCACATGGGGTCACAAGGTCAACATGGGGCACCAAAGTCACATGAGGTCACCAAAGTCAACATGAGGTCCAATTCCCACCCCAGTCCACTACCTGATGCACCCGACCCTCCCCAATGAATGGACCAAAAGGTTGGACTGAGGTCACAAAGATCACCTACCCCCTCCCGATGCACCCCTCCCCAACTATCACGCCCCCATCCCCAATGCACCTTACCTTTCCCCCTCACCGAATTTGCCACCCCACATGACCCCCTCACCACCAATCCCAACACTCACCTCCCAACACCCCAACCTTCCCCAAACACCCCAAACTTTCCTCCTAAACACCCACCCTTCATTCCCCCTCCCCAACACCCCACCCTTTCTACTCCCCAAAACCCCAGCCTTCCTCCTCCTAACACCTCAACCTGCTCCCTCCAGCTGATTCACACACAGGAGTGTATGCATTGTGTTGTTCATATAGTAAAGGAATTTTGCATATCCGATGTTTAGTGTTAAGCGAACACAGCAAAACTATGCATATTTAATTGTAATTGCATCCTAAGCTGCATGTATCCAAATTTGGTGAATGGCAAAGAAGATGCGACACCAAATGGGTTTGCATGCAGTGAAAATTTTTTTTGGCCCAATATCGAAAGAACTGTTTTCAAAAATATAGTGATACGCAGATTTTTGCATATAATTAGCTCATTTGCATATGAATGCGCCCGAAATATGCTCAACGTCTACTCAGGTGGAAAACTCTTTATCTTGCTTCCTTCTGGACAAGTTAGGTCATTATAAACCTTATGGAACTCCAGCTAATGTACAAACGCTTTGCGGGAAAGGGTTAACATTTTGATGACAGGAGGTCAAAGGTCACATTGAGGTCACCAATGTCGCAAGGCAGATCACAAACATTCATCCCACCCGGCCCCTCTCCTTTGTACCAAGGTACATCAGCGTAGCCCTACGAAACTTGGCATGCAATATTATAATAGTTACTAAACGCTGAATAAGATATTTCCCGATGAGGTGTTACTCAATTTTCAAAACAAATTGTGTTTTGGCATATTCATAAGGCATGTCCATCTACTAATCACTGTCTGATGTTTTTTTTTTTTTAACAAAATACAAAATCATTCATGCAGGTATAGTAAGAAAATTCTTCGTAGCAATGTTCGTTTGTTTATTATTATTAAAAATCCCAAGATTTAAGAATTAGCTTGCCTCCATTTTACGCCTATAAATATAATCGGAACCGGGAGTACCCGGATGCCACAAAAAGCAAAACTGACTCGGGAACATCACTGACCATACACAACTGAAGTAGGGCAATTCATAACAGTGTAGCAAAAACACGTGCGAGCAGGTGCGGGAAAAAATGGGGAATATGGGAAGCTCCTTCCCGGGAAATCTGCATCCCGCGGAAAATGAGGGGGGAGAAAGAAAAATTAAATGATAGAGAAGAAATTAAAAATAAAAGGATAATAAATGAAGAAAGTACGAGTCGTTTTTTCTCAAAAATTAAGGTCTTTTTTTTTTAAAATTATTAAATAAATGCAATTCCGAAATGTCGGGTGGGTCCAATTCCTGATGATTAAACGGGCTGGGAAGGAAATTCTCCAAGCCAGTTAAGCTTTCAACTATACGGATCTTCATGACTTTCTTTTCAGCTCATGACGCCAAAGGTAATCACGTCACCCACCGTAATTCGGATCACAAATTTGCAATACCGGGAAATATTCTAAACTGAGTGTCTTAAAACAATTGGTTTTGTGTCCAAATTTACCGCGTGGGCCCATGGCCGTAAGGTGGGGTTCGGGCGTGGTATTTTGACAGCTTTTTCAAGTAAAATGACGTATTTTTAGCAATAAAAACACTTGATTTATTTCGATTTCAAATTTCATTAGTCATTTCTAAAATGATTTTTTATGGTCGATTTCAAATCTATGTTAGTCATTTCTAAAATGATTTTTTAAAAATAATTCTGGACTTAATTACCGGTTGTTTATTTTTGTTTACTGCAATTAACATATGAATGGAAGCTTACGTAACTTTGTTGTTTGGTTGATCCATTTAATACATGGGGGGCGAGGTAAATGTCCACGTTGGCATGGTCCACTCCGGCCATATGAACTGATTGTAATTTGTATTTAAATAATATTTGAAAAGAGATGTACTAGAAAAAAATACACAAAAAATATGAATAATTGTTCTGTCGATGTGTTTTTTATTCACGGAATTTAAGGGGAATCATAAGGCGGTCTGGGTCTGAGAGAGAACTGTACGGTAACCCGGCATGCGCTTCCACTTTGCTCACCAACACATTTTTAGACCCCCTCGCGACCCATAAATTGTGGCGGGACAAGATCGTGACCTGGGAGGTTGGACTGGGGGAGCAATATCGATCGCATTGTGGAATGTTGCAAAGGGGACATTCCCAGCCGGTCTGTCGACGTTGTGTAAGGTGAGATCTTTAATTTTTGTAGTTCCTTTCTTTCATCGCGGTTAAAGTAAAACTTGTTAAAGGAATTATGGTCAATTCCTTACTTTGTTCTGATTAATTATAGTAAATACGTTTGGAGGTAAAAGTCAGTAAAACCATAATTCATTTTAGCTGATTATGTGGACCTTGCTCGAAACAACTAATATCTGTATAGTTGCCAAAAAAAAGTCCGAAAGAGGAAGGAAGCACAAGGCTTCAAAATTACGTAAACTTGCTTATATGTGTTCAAAAATGATCAAATTAGTGTGTGTTAAAATGTCAGGGGTTTGATAGGTAGGCTTAATCGCACTTGCTGAGGATTAATTCATGATGTTCGCTTAACACACAAGTCATATGAAGTTCTAATCTCGCACAATAACAATGAATATGTACTTATTTAGATAGATTACCGATGGAATTAATTTGTCTCTCAATAAAATTTTGTTGGAGTTCTTTTTCAAACAACTGTTCAAAATGTCTTGGCACTTACGCTGGTGTGTATCATAGCCAACACGGGACACCAGGCTGCGTGTCCACGGCACGTGATCCTCCAAGGGGGAAAACCTTGGGGAAATCCCAATGAGGGTAAACAGTGATGAGTTCATGAATATTTATTAGCACTATTCTTCTCTATGCATAAGTTTTATGTGGGAATCTTTACATGGATCAAAAACTTTGGATATTTGAGGGCTTCTAATCATGAAATTATGTCATAAAAGTGATAATATATATATATTTGATTAAAGAATATCACAACCCTCCTGACACAACACAAGATTTTTGGCTCGACAGCAGAGGCAGATTTTATTAGACACAGGTAAGTGTGGTTGCCAGGCCAGAGGAATCTGAGCCACGGCCGGGGGTCATACAGCCACATCATTAACAAAACAACATCACTCGGGCGCAAGGAACAATAGCACGCAAATCCAACCACGCTTCCCACGTAAGCGGTATGAATATCGATAACAAAAACACCCGCCCTTTTCTCGAATCTCATAAACGAAGTATCGGGACACACATTGCGAATTTTTATACACTGAAAATCAGGATCCCGCCAACAAAACACCTTCCAAAATTGACATTTACACACAAAATTTCAAAATCCAGTTCAATCCATTTTCATAAATAAGATCACAGCTTGCAAAAACTGTAATTTTCAGGGCATTCAAGCAAGCCATAAAAAACTAGGAGGGCGTTACACAGCGGCAAAACGGGCAAATTCGTCAACGCGATGCCAAAGGCTCTATTAATTACATTAATAGACCAAAAATGAAATGTTTTACAAACAAATTTTCTAAAAGTCAAAATTTTGCAAAATTGAAAATTTGGACTAAAAACCGGCTGATTTTACATGATTGTATTTTCGCGCCTAAGCAGCGCTTTGCTGATCCAAACATCTGAAAAAAAAATCATTCAAAATTCGTATTTTGGTATTTTTGTGACTGGCATGCGCGTGCGAACATAACTGCAGACGTGGGTTGGCTTGAAATCTGGGTTATTAAAGACCCCCCACGGGCAGCACTTTTTATTGATTCTATAATTTCGATACGTGCGTATTAAAATTCCGACTTGCGATCAAAAAAGCCTTCGTTGTGAATATCCTAGATTATAAGCGTAATTGTGCCCAGTCCTTTAACAGTTTGCCCTCAACAAAATATATTGATCAGTGTTTATTATCGTAACTGGTACAACCACAATCAGCTGTTTGGTGTAGCTTTTCAGACGTCATCGCTGTAACTCTATTTGCAGAGACGTATTAATACAAATTTTCCTCAAATACTTTCATTTTTTTCACTATTGTTGCTTTTGGCCCTAATAAGTAGTTTATATGGAATTATACATACTTATCTTTGATTTATAAGCTAAAAAATGCATTTCCATATTTTTTTTATTCCTCGCATGATCGCTGCTACTAGGTCCCTTTAACTTACACTTTAGCTGCTGTGTATCATAAGTTTTTCCACTCTCGCATTCTCAAATAGAATGACTTTCACACGAGCATTATCCACCAGAGTTTTTTTCTTTTCTACATGACTTTCAAAATGGCTTCTTTAAGGTGCACAACAATAGAAGCATTTGCTTTAGAGAATAAAGGCATGATTGGGAACAGTACTCTCTTTACGACACTTTTGAAAACCACAGCTTTTGATGTGTATGAACAAAAACAATCCACAATGTGACTGACCACATCAACTCTCACAATTATTTGCTTGACTACCCAACAGGTGTACCAATTTTACTAAAAAATTTGATAGTTTTTTGGGGCGATCAGGCTTCCTTCACATGAGACACATGAAATTGAACGCTAACAGTGGCGTAACCCACCCCCCCCCCGCTAGCCCGCCCGAATAAACTGACCATTTGCACTGTCTATGAGAAGGGACCCAAAATCGCCCCCTCAGAAAATGCCTCCCCATTTTGCCATTTTTCTTCTGGCCGTCCCATGCAATGTCTGGTTATGCCACTGACCATAATTGGGTCACCTGCCTTTAATCAGAAATACAATACTTTTCGATGGACCGCGAGTGTCCATCTGCCGTCGTGGTTTGTGAAGGGGCCAAAGGTCAGATAGGTCATCAAGGTCACCCCGCCCAGCCCGCGTCCTTTCCACCAAATTACATTATTTTTTTTATTTTTTTTATTTTTTTTATTGCTTTAATAAATTATGGGTTAACATTTTGACCACAGACACACACACACCAGATACACAAACATACGACCAGAGTCATCCCTATGTGCCTTCTCAATTCTTGCAGATGACACAAAAACTACAGTATGCAAAAATTTTATGCTGCAATGTATGTTTTTGACCATTAATAACAGGGCTAGAATGTCGGTGAGAATCTCCGAGAATCGATTCTTGCCAAGATTCTCGGAAACTGATTTGCGTGAATCAATGTTGATTCTCGTAAATTTTTAGCACTTAACACAAGCCGAATTAGTGATCTCGCAAAATTGTTTTTGGGAATCAAGACTGAGTCCTCGCCACAGCGACAAATTCTAACCCTAGATAAAACCGTTTTTTCTTCGAAAAAATCACGTTGTGAACTATAACTAATACAATTTGCAGTATGAAGTTTACGATTTATATTGAATGTTCGATTTTGAAAAGCACATTGTTGTACTCAGCTACAGCAACAATATTTTGCTCCAGTTGATGAAACTAGAATTCAATAACATCCAGGGTTTTCAATTCATTGACCGGACGGCCCAGACATCAAATTGTTCGGTGAATTCACATAATTAACGAACCAAAAACTGACATGTCCATACATCCTCACTACACTGCATAATTCATATCTTGGAATGCCAAAATGTCAATGGGTTGAATTTGGTGTACCTGCTACTGAAAGCAGTTATAATGAAAGACTGGCATTGGGAAGAACTGATTTAACCAACGAAATATTGGAACCGAAGTCACCTGTCACGACCATGCTAATAAAGGCGGATATGAAGTGGAATCGGTGTACAAATACTATTGAAGTGCATTTTATAAACTCTTTAAATTGGACTGCAATATATAACCTCCATGGATACTCTTAAAGCAACAACAGCACATTTTTGAAAAGTGTCCCCAATTTTCAAATTTTATATTTTTACACAGTTATGTTGGTAATTGTCTTGGAAACTACACCTCCTAACGAGAATGTTCAAAAATGCGTATTTATCATATAAGCTATTTTGTAACTAGAATTGGGATCCCAGATTGTACTTAACAAACGGCAGAGCTGGAAAATGCTAAGTTTATGTCCGTCCATGATGAAATAGTGCCATCTCAAGAAAATGACCTCTAACTTGACTTGCCTGAACCAATAAAACAACTAATGGATGAACATAGACACGTGCATGGCGCTATTTCCTGGCTATTTCATATTGGAAGGCTGTTTCCAGCAGCCGTTGAATTATTATCGGAGATCTCTGATATTAATTATTTTAATTACAAATTCCTTCATTTGCGACACAGACATTTTCGAGCTTAACCATTCACAGGTATAGTTTACTCGCTTGTTACCAACCGTGTAATCGTGCAACCGTGTAAAAATCTCAAAATTTTTGAAAAATTGGGAGCGCTCTTCAAAAAATGTGCTATTATTGCTCTAAATGTACACAAAGGCAGCATTTTATAATACCTGCCACATGTTTTGATCGAGATCTCGATCACTTGAGCACTCTAAGTGTTAAGTCAGTTATGATTTAATCAAAATATTACAAAAATGCTAAATGCTATAAATTACTTATGTATGTAAGTGCCCTTAAACTAGCCAGATAGGTAGGAGTGCATCACAGGCCACAACAAATTTCTGAGCTTGCTAATTTAAACAGTCACATACTTCATACTATACTTAATTGCTATCTCCTTAGATCAGAATCCTACTCAACATGCATGCTTATGGCTCATATTTCCCTGTGTCAATGTCATGATCATAATAAACCTTTCTCTTCCTGCTTAACACAATGGATCCACCACCCTGATGTCTGTTTAATTGACCCAAACACTATCATAGGCAATAAATAAAAGCCAACACACACTGAATCAGTTCAAAGGAATGCTAAAAACAACCTGTCTTAAAAATAAAATCCTTACATGTCACAATCTGGATAAGGTGCAAGACAATGGCAGAATTGGCGTTTCTTAGAACTGAAACAACTGACCCCATTCCATTACTTGCAGTGTGTTGAACTTCCCATGAGCACGTCAGGATCATGGTAGTTTGCCCGAAACCAAATGCGCCCTTTGTATTTTGCAACAGTCTGGTCTATGATAAGCTAGGATAAATGTACCAAAAACTTTGGCCAGGGCGAATGTTTACTAACATAACCAGATGACAACAGAAAGCACCCACGGGGTAATGGTCTGGTTTTACAAGGAGCCACCGCAGGATTTCACCACAAAATTTGATTCATAGTGAGTGTTTTTGTTGGACCTCAATATTGAAAGGGGCTATGACCCCAATTTGACTTGTGATTGGGTGGTGGGCTGGCTATGGTGAGAACTGTGTGTGTATATTAGGTTATGGACATACAGCTTACTGATATAAAAATATATGACGAAGCACAATGCCTTTGCGGAATCCATTAGATTTCTAAACAAGATATTGCAAAAAAGATAATACAGAGTTTTGACTTGAATTATAACAACTGAAGCCCACACCACTTGATACTAGCAAAGATTATCAGTCAAGGATATACAAAAACTGAGGTCAGCACACATTGGCGTTGTATCTAGCATTATTTTTGAAAATCAGCATACGCTGTAATTAGCACTTCCAGATTTGCTAAAAGTTCAAACAAAATTGAAATTATGATAAAAAAAGGGTATATCATTCACCAAAGTGGTTTATTTTTCTGATACCCTTGTTTAATTTCTTCAACAAAACTTGGCCAATGGGGGGGGGGGGTAGGGTGATCTTCACCCACCCCTGTTAAATATTATGCCTAAACATTTTTAATACCTGCTGATACGGTGAAGACACATGCTCCAGCTCCACTTACCTAAATGAGTGTTTTTCCCATATAACAAAATCAACTAAGTCTACTTTGTTCGGTAGGGTTTGGGGGGTGAGTAATGACGCGACTTGCATTCACTCTAGCGTTTGGATTGTGTAGCCTTTGTTCGTGTGCGTTAAATGCTGCAATTCCAAGGACGACGCCTGCATTTCTCGGGTGCAAAACCTAATACGCGAAGTGATGTCACCCCCAAAATTGAGATCTTTTAACAGAGTAGTTACAGCTTTTCTGGACTGGCCATTCCCCCAATTGACCAGACATGCACTATGCCAGCCCCCTCCTCCCCTTGTGCACACCCACTGATACAACATTTGGTCTCGATTAAGCCCAATTAATGGTCGAGCAGAGTAAAGAGTTCAAAAAAAATATTGGGCAGTCCAATTAATATTTGGCGTAAATCGAAATCAGCCAATTTTATCCACATTATCATGTTTTGGGTCTGATATTTTGACACTATTGCGACTACCCCAAAACACGATAATGACAGTGTTGGACTAAAGAGTTGTCCAAATACTACAGACACATCTTAGGCCTAAATTAAACCTACGCGGCCCAGACGCAACGCGGTTTGCAACGAAAACGTGGTACCGGTCGGAAAATGTTTCTCGTTGCATCTCGGCGTCAACAACTATTTTTTTCGCACACAAATGACTCTATTTGCACCCTATGCATCTGGGCCGTCTTGCGGGAAAAAGACGCGATGTTCCTCGTTGCATATGGGCCGTCTTTCCCGGGAAAATGACGCGATGTTCCTCGTTGCATCTGGCCGTCTTCCCGGAAGGGGCAACTGACGCGAGTTCCCGTTGCACCTGGACGTCATTCCCCGGAATGAGCGCTGCTTTTCACGCATTCAGACGGTTTGCAAGCAGAACGGCGCAAGCTTTTAATATCCAGGCGGGGGGTGTACACTGTGTACAAATGCCCATAGCAAATTTCGATATCATGGTGTGATAGCGCCACAATTTTCGATAAGCGACTTTTAATTTGCATAAACGCATTCAGACGTAAAACGGAGCATGACGTAGCGCTACGCACGGCTGGCGAATATAAGCTACAGATTCATTGCAGATCAGTGTGCAGTCGCATCCATTATTTATTAATTTTTATGGATTTATTATTGAGGATCCCTGTTCTCATTGGAATTCGCACGCGATGGTCCTCGTTGCATCTGGGACGTCGTTCCGGAAAATGGCGCGATGTTCCTCGTGCATCTGGGTCCGTCTTCCGGGAAAATGACGCGATGTTCCGCGTGATCTGGGCGCCGTCTTCCGCGGAAAATTATGGCGATGTTCTTCGTTGCATTGGGCCGGTAACGACTTTACGCTACTTATTCCTGTGCCGGGAAAACGCCGAGATGCAATGAAACGCAAAATTTGTTTCTCGTGGCATCTGGGCAGTTACAATAAAAAGAGATTGACACCTCGTGGCATTTGGGCAGTTGGCGGGCAAAACGACCCGGTCCGGGTTAGGTTAAATAATGACAAATTTTGACCAACTGTGGTCGATCGAAAATGGGGAATATGATGGTTGGGTGGAGCGAAGGTTTGTTCTAAACATAACCAAATTATTTTGCTCTATAGAGATCATATACGCCTAATATTTTTTCATTTTACCATTGGTCAACTTGGGATTTGTTCTTCTGGCGTGGACAAGCTAACCCAAAAGTGTAATTCAGGGCAAATACCAAAATATGTTCAGGTTTCAGTTACACACCCCACCCCTTGGTCTTAATGTAGTCAGTAGATCACCTATAATGACCTAATAACCAGCACTGTCCATGAAGAATGTTCTCCTACTGATTTCAAGTAGCCTAAATCAACAGCTTGAAATTTCAAGTCAAAAGTACAATTAATATAGAACTGAACTTCAAATGTATAGAACACATTACTAAATTAGGACGTTATGGGGTTTAGTCTCGGGATGCACTTACAGTTCAAGGCCTGTATAAAAGTACAAGTAATAGTACACACAAGGCATTAAAGACAGGGGTTGGTTAATGAATGTATTGGGGAGGGCACTTCAAAAAATATGCTGATTATTGCTTTAAGTCAGTTATCATGATTTAATCATCAAAAATTACAAAAAAATGCGAAATGCTATATAAATTACATATGAATTGCAGTGCCTTTAAAACTAGCCAGACAGGATTGCTTCAAGGCCACAACAATTTATGAGTTGTTAATTAAACAGTCACATTTACTTCAAGTTCATCCTATACTACTCACTTCTAATTGCATCTCATTAGATCAGAATTCTACTCAACCATGCATGCTTATGGCTAATATGTCCCTTGTGTCAATGTCATGATCATATAAAACCTTTCTATTCATGCTAACACATGATCCACCACCCCTGATTGTCTGTTTAATTGACCCAAACACTATCATAGGCAATAAAAAAAATAAAAAAACATCAAAACAACACGGAATCAGTTCACAGGAATGTACCAATCAACTTGTCTTAAAAATAAAAATCCTACATGGCAACTGGATCAGTGCACTGACAAGGCAGAATTTGCGTAGCAACCTGGTGAAAACAACTGACCCCATTCCAGACTTGCAGTGTGTTGACTTCCCATGAGTCAGCTCGCTCATGTAGTTTGCCCGAAACCAAATGGCCCTTTGTATTTTGACAGTCTGGTCCTAGGATAAGTAGGGATAAATGTACCAAACTTTGGAGAACTGTTTACTAAATAAACCACCAGCATGACACAGAACGCACAGAAAGCAACCAAAGGGTACTGGGTTCTGGATTTTTTTACAATGAGGCCCACCACAGGATTCACCACAAAATTTGATCATAATGAGTTTTGTTCGGACCTACATTGGACCTAATATTGGAAAGGGGCTATGACCCATTTGACTTGTGGAAGGGTCTGTGTGCTGGCTGAGTGAGGACGAAACGTGTGTGTATATTAGGTTCTGGACAATACAGCTTCCTGAATAAAAATATAATGCAAAGCAAAATGCCTTTGGGAATCATTAGATTCATAAACCAAGATATTTTGCAAATAGTTTTAAACAGAGTTTGTGACTTGAATCATAACAACCTGAAGCCCACACACTGATAATAGCAATTATCAGTAAAGTAATATATACAAAACTTAGTCAGCACACATTGGATGATTGTATCTAGCATTATTTTTGAAAATCAGCATACGTGTAATTTAGCACTTCCAGATTTCTAAAAGTTCACAAAATTGAATTATGATATAACCAGGGTTATCATTCTACCAAAGTGGTCTACTTTTTCTGATACCCTTGTTAATTTTCTTACACAAAACTTGCCAATGGGGGGGGGTAGTTGATCTTCACCCACCACTGTTAAATATTATGCATAAACATTTTAATGACATGCGATGTACGGTGAAGAAGACACATGCTCCAGCTCCATTTACCTAAATGAGTGTTTTTCCCATATAACAACAATCACCTAAGTATACTTTTGTTCGGGGGTTCTCGGGTTTGGGGGGGTGATGTGTTGTTAAGACGCGACTTGGCATCCACTCTAGCGTTTGGATTGTTGTCGCCGTTGTTCGCGGGTGCGTAAATGCTGCAATATTCAAGGTCGACGCGTTGCATTTCTCGGGTGCAAACCTAATACGCGCAAGTGACGTCACCCCCAAACGTGAGGATCGAACGAGTATAGGTATACATGCTTTCTGGATGGCCATTCCCCCAATTGACAGAACAGAATTGCAACTATGGCCAGCCCCATCCCCTCCCCTTTGCACACAATGATACAAAATTGGTTCGATTAAGCCCAAATTAATTTGTCGAGCTATGAGTAATGAGTTGCAAAAAATATGGGCCAGTCCAATTATATTTGGCGTAAATCTTCCAAATTTTTCCACATTATCATGTTTTGGGTCTGATTATTTGACAATCTTGGACCCCCAAAAACATTGATATGACAAGTGTTGGACCTAAAGAGTGTACAAATACTACAGACACCACACATCTTAGGCCTAAATTAACCCTAACGCGGCCCGGACGCAATAAGTGCGGGTGGCAACGAAAAACGTTGAGGGGGTACCGGTCGGAAAAGTTTACTCGTTGCATCTCGGCCGTCAACAACTATTTTTGTCGCAATGAGGTGCAATAGAGTCATTTGCGCATCTGGGCCGTCCTTCTTACCGGAACTGCGCGATGTTCTGTTGACATCTGTGGCCTTCTTTACGGAAATGACGAGATGTGACTCGTTGCAGCTGGGCCGTCTTCCCGGAAAATGTTTGCGATGTGGCTTTGTTGCACCTGGGCATCATTCCGTGAAAATGATGCGATGCTTTTCAGGCATTTCGACCGGTTTGCCCGCGAAGGAGGCGCAATGCTTTTCATCAGGCGGGTTTGACCAATGTGTACAAATGCCCATAGACAATTTCAATATCGATGGTGATAGCGCCACCATTTAGATAAGCTACTTTTAATTAGCAATAACGCATTCATGAGTAACCGGAGCATGGACGTAGCGTAAGAGCGCCACGCACGATATGACGTAGCGTAATAGTGCCACGCACGACTGGCGACTATAAGCTACAGATTTTCATGCAGATCAGTGTGCAGTGCGCATCCATATTTATTTATTTATTTATTTACTTATTTGTTTTATTAGGATCCCTGTCTCATTGCATTCCGCGCGATGTTCCTCGTTGCCATCTGGACGTCTTTCCGGAAAGGAAAATGCTGTGATGTTCCTCGTTGCATCTGGGCCGTCTTCGGGAAAATGACGCGATGTTCTCGTTGAATCTGGCCGTTTCCGGGGGAAAATTACGCGATGGTTTTCGTTGCATCTGGGCGGATTTGGTAACGACTTACGCTACTTATTCCGGTGCGGGAGGAAAAACGGGCAGAGATGCAATGATTGTGAAACGCAAAAATTTGTTTCCTCGTTGCATTGGGCCGTTAAAAATTAAAAAAAATAGATTGATTGATTGAATTATGGATTGATTGATTCACATTGACTCTCTCCGGGTTAGGGTTAATAATGACAAATTTTGACCAAATGGATCGAAAATGGGGAATATGATTGGTTGGGTGGAGGAGAAATGGTTTGTGCCTGAAACATAAACCTAATTATTTTGCCTCTATAGCAGATATATACGCCTATATTTTTTTCATTTTTACCATGGTCACCTTTGGGATTTGTCTTTCTGGCTCTTGGCAGCCTACACCCAAAATGTGTTAATTCAGGGGCAATTCCAAAATATGTTTCAGGTTTCAGTTCCCCACCCCACCCTGGTCTTACATGTAGTCAGTGATCACCTACTAATGACCTAAATAACCAGCACTGTCCATGAAAGACTGTTCTCCTACTGATTTCAAGTAGCCTAAAATCACAGCTTGAAGTTCAAATTCAAAAGTTAGAGATAAATCAGAAACTGAACTTTAATGGTTAGAAACATTACTAAATTAGGACGTATGGGGTTTAGCCTCGGTGATGATGCAACTACAGTAAGCATATTAAAAAGTAACAAGTATAGTACACAAGCATTCAAAGACAGGGGTTGACTGAATGTATTGTGGAGGGCACAAGACCACACCATCGTTTACATGTTGGTGGCTTATTTCTAAACATTAGAGTCATTACTGAACTTTTCAACTGTGCAGTAGGGGTCTGTATTGTCCAGCAAATATAGGAATACAACGTATTAAATGTCAAAAATCTATAACATTATTACTAAACTAAAGCACAGACAAACTTAAGAAAGGCTTGCAACCATGGTCCTTTCTATGTAAGCAATCATATCCTAAATACACAGACAGTTGTTGGTAATCAATGATATAAAACTTGCGTCTAAAGAAGCAATCCTTAAAGTGCCAACAAGAGATTTCAAGTCATTCCATATTTTTGTGATAATGTAGTGATTTCCATATTAGATTAGGACGCTTAATAGATTCCCTATCTTTTATTTAGTCACAGAAATAACTTAAAATGAAAACAATGGTGATTGTGATTGTATATATGCTTATATTCAATAGAAAAACATAAGCTGAATTTTGTATTTGCTCCTTCGAAATAGAAATTCACAATTTTTGTTACCAAAGATACAATTCTCAGCTTAATCCTTACAGAAGATGGGGACTATTTTTGATATAAAGCGTTACAGTCCAGTGCCAAAAATCAGCATTTTAACATTTTTTCGGGAACACTGTTGTTATTTGAAATCGCTGTTGCCCCTTAAAGGGGCACAGGTTTATGAGGAATACAAATTTCTCAATTTGCAAGCTTTGAAGGTTTATTGGACATCATAAACAAGTAGAAAGGGGAGGACCAATAACTATGTTTTGAACTTGTTTGCCTAATGGCTCAACGAGAGCATGCGTTGATTTTTCTGTCGTGCACAAACAGAAAATACTCTAAATCATCTTTTTTATACGTAAAGACAGCAATTCCGGCTTATTTACTCATTACTTACATCTTAAGGTTTAAATACATGCCAAAAATCCTGTTTAAAAAAAAGAAAGACTCTCCAATGTTGATAAGGCGGAGGTTCTTTGGACACCTGCAACATAAGAACATTGTTTATTAGGCACAAAGAGGTTTTCTTTCTCCCTTCACACACCGTGAGTGTAAAGGATCTTTTCTTATGATGAATAGATTAGTAATCTATCTTAGTTAAAACAATCGTCAACCAATATGCAAATCTTCCAATCCCCTGCTACAAAAATGTATCACTCTAGTCCCTACCAGATTAATATAGCACTCTATATTGCACTTTTACATTGAATGCTATAATAGACAACAAAAGTAAGATCCACTTGAGGATCATTTGGCACTTTCACAATGTAAAAAAAAAAGGTGCATTTTGTGATCTGAAAGGCACTATAGAGATCTAGCCCGAAAGAGTCAAAATACTTGAAAATTTGCAGGAATAGCTTACTAGTGTTGGAAAGTTTCTAAGGTTAATTTCCAACTGAAAAAACTGATAGGAAAGGAAGGAAAGAGAAAAGGGGGGGGGGGAGTAGTGTTAAAGCATATTGAATCTCCCTTCAATTAGGGTTGAAGTAAGTGGCTTCTGTTACGGAATAGATAGTAATGATTCAATTAACATATTCAATTTTGTCAAGGTTATTATATTAGGCTGATTTTGGGTGTATCACTTGTAGGGTATGCTTGGATATTATACTTGTTACATAGATGCAAAATCTGATTTTTGATTTGTTTTGATTTTCTGATTTAGCAAATCACTGATAGTGCCGTTAACACCTTCATTTTGTTTTTATGGTTCACTAGACATTGCTCACAAAAGGTTATTTCCATTTATGGATAGAAAATACAAAAATACCAATTTCTTCTAGAGCAGATCAGATCTGCTTGCAAACAAGGAAATATTATACTTAGGCCAAGGGTTCAAATCATAGAAATCTACAGGAAGAAGTGAATCGCAGTATTATGGAAGAGCCCAAGCCCGTAAACGATTTTCTCACACACAGCCGCCGTTGTTGTTTTACTGGTAACTGTGACGTGTGTCGTCACGTGAAGGCGCAACTCCACGCATTAAAAATCTGTCTTGTGTAACGCGTTATGTGATCAGTGTTGCATTCCCCAGTGTTCCATTGTTCAGATCGGCCGATTTTTCTGCAATAATTATGCAAAACAATCGAATTTGAAGAAACTATGCTTCTAAAAGATTCCTGCATCCCTGATGCACAAAAAGTCTCCAGTCTACCCTGTTAATTTTGCTTAGGAAAAGAGATATGTGAGTCCGTGAGATAGCATGTGGCATCAGTTGTTGTTGTTTTCACCCACGTTAGTGTGGCGAACGTTTAAAATCCTCGCGTTTGGTCTCATAAAATGCATAAGGGACTTTCCAAATACGTGACGATATGTAAACCAAATATGGTGGTGCCCAAAACTATGAAATGAAGTACGTATGATGAATTATAATACTTTGGGCACCTCAAATTTTGTTAACCGTTTTCGAGAAGAATATATGTGCGGGTCTCGCTTATATTTTGCTTCCACGGTTCAGATACATCGTTTGATGAAGATGTGGGGACGAGGTGTGGATCAGGTTAAATGCTCGATGCCTCCCATTAACAATTTACCCCAAAATTACTATAGGGCTCTAACAAAAATATCTATGGAAATCTCAAAATGTTTTTTTTTTTGTTGTTTTTTTAATTGCATTGGTTTGCAAGGACAGGCTGTATATTTTGGTTTTTTAGACATCACGGTCTAGAACAAAGGCAGCAAATGCCTTGAACTGAAATAAGTTTATTAGTTTATAGGTATGAAAAGGAAATTTCTAGTTTCTTCCTATAACAACAGCCTCATTTCTTTATAAGAGGCAAGCACACTTCTGCAAAGTTTAAAAACAATCAAACCGACTCTGATTATTATATTATTCTTTCTGGTTGTTTATAATTATTTTTAATGAGCCACCATTTAGGTTGGTGCTAACCATGTGCAAACTTGGTGACAACCTTTGGAAATTTTGTTTTAAATACAACAAGGTAGAGCATTACACATGCAAGACCAATATACCACAGGAAATAAGAAGGAAACCTATCTGTTTTTGAGACCTACTCAACAATACACACTTTGTTTTTAAATAATTTTAACTACGTTTTCCACGTACAATTTACATATAGTCCCACCAATTTCATCTACCATTTCAAATCCTAGATGTTGCATCTAAACCAAGAACTTGCTGAAGAATAATGATACTGCGATATGTAACATGCAACAGTAATGAATTGGCCTTTCACAGGGCAGTAATCTTTGGCCCTCTAGTTTCAAAAAGTTTTTGTTTTTGCACACAAACCACGGATAAGACAATACATTTCATGTCCCACTGTAGTCATTCCGTCACAATCTGTGTGTCTTTTGATCTATTGATAAGAGATGATATATAAGCTGAAAACAGATAGCATTGAAACAATGGCTTAAAAGTTGTCACTACAACCTCAATATTGCACGATATTTCCTGCAACTTAAAACGGTCTTCTCAATGGCCATTGGGTAAATTTCAAAATATGGAGCCAATTTGATCCAAATGAGTAGCCAATAATCATACTCTGGAAATAGGAAAGGCCAGCACAAACCCTCTCCCACATTAAAGTGATGAAAATCATTATCACAATACTTGTGGCAGGTGATTCTTTTATGAATTTTGGATAATAATTTATTTGTATTCCTACATGTACAAAAATGTGCAACCAGTGTGAAAAAGCGGTTTGTTGGGTATTGGAAGAAAGGAAATTGCATTGTGGGAAGAACACTAGACCTCATCGTCAGCCATAGAGATTAGTCAGATAGAGCAATAAAAGGCTAGGTTGGGGTTGGACAGCCCATCGTGAATCATCGAGCTCACTGGTGGACGCTTAAGATGTTTACCGCCCAGACCTTATAACTCAACAAACTTTTTTTTTTTTTACAGCACAGAAAAAAAATGCAACTTTCTTGTTGTGTTCGCCAGGCGACTCACTTACAAAATGATCTTTAGATATCTAAGAACATGTCAGGATTGTGGTGGTTACCAGAAAGTTACGTCTTAAGAACAGGAAAATTGTTTTTTGCAGATTTCCAAAAATGGCTCCAAAATTAGAATGGGGATTATCCAGTTCATAGTGGCTATGACGAGTGTGACTATTTAAAACAGTAGTAGGGCACAGTTGTAATATTTAATTCGTATGGTACTTTACTGGTAAGTGCGAAATAGGCATCCGCCCTCCTTGTTCGTTGGTATTTTTGGTAATCAGCGAAAATAAGGTTTTTTGGTGCACATTCTAAAGAATAAACCGAGAACAGGTCCAGAGGCTTGCTTCAGACATAAAGTCCAATACAGGAATGCATCCAGCAGGATAACATAAGTGCCCCCAAAATTAATTGACCTTAAAGACACATGATTATTTGATTGTACAGTGGTAGGAGTTAGGGCCATTTGTGATCTACTTTCTCATTCTCCCTCCCCCGATTATTGATCATATATTGAAAACACATTTGCAATGTTTGTACTTCTTTTCCTAAGCGGAAAGAATTAAAAGCACATTAGGCCTACTATAGGGACCCAGTGATACAAGCATTCAAGCATTGGCTCATCAAAACCGCAAGATTGAATCAACTTAATTTTGAGAATAAGCTTTTTCCCAAGGATATTTAGTGATTGAACCATAAAAATAAGATGCTGGGAGACAAAAAATGCACTTAAAAATTGGGAGGAAATGCAGATAGGATTTGTTTCCTGACCATGTAATGACCCACTTTTAATAATCCCACACAAAATAAAATTGTCTGTTGTACAATATAGCCATGCAGATAATTTCAAATTCCAGGAATTTTTAGTAGTGCATGTAGGAATGCACTTTTAAAGTCTTGATGAGTTTAATCATAGAGTAATTCACTATGTACTATATTAGATTTATCCATACTTAGGGGAAGCAAACTCAAATTTTCACTACACCAGCATGCTTGAACAATTCATCTTGTTAATTCATATCATCTTGTTAAAGAAAGAAGCATGCCTTCCCATTTTCCTTCTTTATTAATAACTAAAAAATACGAGAATAAAAGTAAAAATTCCTCTACTTTTTAATTGATGCACTTACCACTTTAGTCGATATTAAAGGAACTGGTTGGCCTACACGCTTGACAAGAACTTATTGATTGCCAACTGTGACATAGCAAAGACTGCAGGTTAGGACTACACGGAGAAGGGCAGGGGATTATCCACCAATAGCATGAGGGCACAGGTATTAATAGGTGACCCCCCAAGACACCCTTTTTTAGCAGTTGGAATTCGGAAACACCCTAATTAAAACCACAATGGGGGTGTGAATGTACCGGCTATTCAGAAGAAAATGAGTGTGCTTCATAGCCACAACTTTTTGATGATCAAAAACCCACAATAAAAAAGAAAAATCCATTGACATTTATTTGAACAGAAAATTGATGTGAACTTTCAAAGCAAGGAGTAGGCCCCCTACTTAAGATCAACACACACACTCCTACAATAAGAAATTCTTGACCAGAGAATTCCTAATACCAAAGGACTTCAAAATTATGAAGGGCAATGATGACCCAAAAAACAATTGGACCGTGTTAAAAACACAGCGAAATTTTGATTTTGCATAACAAGGAGTTAGTTAATCAACACAATGCCCCATACATGTCATGGCCAGAACCTTTTTTATGCAATTTTGGTGTTACTTGACATAGCAAGGTGTGCAGGGTGTTGCTTTTTTTTTTCTCCCACTTGTTGGCAAGTAGTCAATGTTATCAATTGAGCAAATTTTCAAAATGTTTGTTGAAAATTTAGTCCAATTATTAATCAAATTAAAAAATACAAAATTTCCAAAATTTGCTAAAAAGGTTACATTTTGAGGACATTAATTATAAAATAGCACAAGGTGAGTTAAATTTGGATCTTGGTTATAGTATGCAACCTTTTTCAGCAAAAATTGGTACAGGACTAGAGTCCTACTTCCAGACTCTCGGAAAGGCACATCCCTACCCAAACCAAACTTGACGATTACTCCCGGTATGAGCAAATTTCTTGTGTTGAAAATAGAGGCAGGTGAAAACAAACAATATATCCTTTTTATCAACCTTTATCAAAAAATGTCTTTATAACAGACTAAATACAAAATACAACAGTTATTAAAAATACCATACCAAAAGGTTAAATAACAGCAAAAGTTAAGAGCATTTTAATTTTGTTATAAAAATGTGTATCATATTTAAACCATTAAATGATAGCGCCTGAATCGGATATAGCACCTTAGAAGTCTGAAAAAGTGAGGGAATGGGAACCTGGTTCCCGGGAAATCTTCGATTTGGAGGGGGGAAATTTTTATCAGTAAATAAAGAAATACATACGGAATTGAAGGGAAATTTGCAAATTCTTGGAGGGAAATTTTGAATGTGTTCCCAGGAAATTTGCATTTTTCCCAGTCTGAAAGCCACCACCATCGCGCCAAATTGAGTTCCAGGCATGGCATCATATGAGGTTACGATATGCTCATCCACCAAGGACACGTTCAGTGGGTTGTACTGTTACATACATTGACATGATTTGACCTTGTGTGCTCTGGATATCATATACACATACCCAAAAATACCAGGGGGTGTATTTTATAATACACTGGTGAATGGAACGTCGGAACTTGTTGCCAGGGGAATGAGGATTTCACTCGTCATAGTGTGATTGTAGAGCGTGCCTGGTTACCATCCCAATCCTCAAGATCAGAGTCAGAAAGATTCTGTCAGGTTTTTTTTTTTTTTCTGGCCTAGGTTTCACAAACCAATTGTTACCTGGGGCGGAAAGTCGGACAAAATACCTAAATGTTCCACAGATGACAATAACTCCTTCAGGTATGCGTACAATTACGCCACAATTTCCAAAAACAAAAAACATCCGATTTGTTTGAGGTGCACTGAACTGAGGTTGCCAATAATTGAAATGCACCATTAATTTGTTTTTCTAATTGCAAAATCTGTTTAAATCATCACACATGAATCCTCTACATGTACAGGCTTGACACACAAGAAGAACAAAAACCAAAAGAAAAACCAAGTTGTTTTGTAAAACTGCACACAACAGTAATACTCTGTAGTAGACATAAAATCTCATTTTCTGGCATAGTACTTAGGTCTATACTCTTGTTGTACTTTTGTTTGGAAAGCAAAATATTGCTGGTAGCATCCTCCAATGATGGTAGCTAATAAAAGTTTTTACCCAATTTATATTAGGTCTATTCAATTCACAGAAAAGAAAAATATGGCTATTATAAATCGCGTCATAATTTCTCAGGCAAGCCGACGCATGCAAATGATTATGCATAATGAACTCGCAGTATAGTTTAGGAGCATGCCACCAGACCAATTTACCAAATCGTGTTGTGGACACTTGTCAAGACGTATTTGTGCTTCCGACGGTTGCGCACATCACGATGCGCGTGACAATGCAATTTGCCCGAGGGACATTCTGGCCAGCGATTATAGCTAGGCATAAATACCAATGTTGGCCTACATGAGGAGGACTTGAATAGCACCTTGATTAAAGACAACTATCAGTGATTCTTCCCGAACGAGTCAAAAGTCAAAAACTATTGGGGAATTTGAAGGATAGCTTAAAGTGAAATCTGTAGAATAGAATTCTCTTAAGTTGCTTTTTTGCACTGAAAAATTGGCAGAACCAAGCAGGAAGAAACAGCAGTGTTTGAAGATAATAATCACCAATGATGTTGCCATTTATGGGTTGTTGTAGTGTATCACTGATGGGGTATCACTTTCACCTTATTTGTAGAAGGAGAACTTGACGGCTCAACTCCGAATAACGCTCATTAAACTGCAGGCTATAAAATGTCCCTAAAATTTCGGACTCTGTAAATTGTATTCCCTTCAAAATACGGAATTTGTTAGGTATAACGCATAGTTTATGCTAATTAGTGCGATTCCGGGTGCGATTACAACCACATTCACCCACCAAACATCTATTATCTATCTTCTTCTTGCGTGTGTGAGGCAGCAGCTAAATGTATTGAAGTTGGTGGAGCCAGCTCACTGTTGAATGGTTGGGGTTTGAGAAGTCTATATCCACCGGTGGACGAAAGGTAGGGAACTCATAATGATCCGCAGTCTGTGATAGAGAGCCACATTGGCAGGCTGGAGATGGTCGCAGCCCCATCGGTACATATTGCTGTTGAAACGACCGGCACATGTTCATGGTGACCTATTCCTTGGAAGGTTGCTACCAGGTGGGAGTTCTGTCATGGGTTTGGTCATGGTGGTAGTGAATTGGTCTGGTCTTGGAGTATCTAAAATCTTGGAAAAATTGTTGGAACACTTTGAACGATTTTCAGAAAACTGTTCCCCCGTCTCTCCCTAACCAATGTTGAATGGGGTATCGTCATAGCAGTCTTGCCAATTCTCCAACGTTGATAGATGGGGGTTGGGAAAGGGTAAGTGTTGAAGTGGAAGGTTGAGGCTTTCAATTGAGTGATAACAGGAGCTTGTATGCTCTCAACTCTGACCCGGGTGAGTAATGTAGGAAATTGTAGTGAGTGTTCCAGCTAATTTTTCCAAGATTGTAGCCAGACAGTGTTCCATGTCTGTAGAATGTTGAATGGAGAGCTGGGGAGTTTAGCAGCGTGCCGACAGGAAGGTCGACGAGAGAGTGGACTCTGTCTGCCAAGCTGGTGTGATTCTTTCACAACATTATGCAACCACCCGGGGTTCACCAGTTTATGTCTGTGATGTTCTCTCCGAAGCACTGCAGGTGCAATGTCTGAAAGCACTGGTAGAAACTCAGAAGGAGTGGGACGGTAGGCAGCCAGTAATGGTCCTCATGGTCTCGCAGTACTGGGTCCGGATTTTTTGTGTGAGAGCTATTGCACCATGTTGGATCGGCATACTCATCAGCGCTGTAGACCAGAGCCAGGGCGGTGGTGCGTAGGGTGGATGTGCTAACACCCAGCCTCCAGCAAGGCGGCACAGGAGGTTATTCCTCGAGGATACCTTTGCACGTATACTGGCTCAGGTTGCTACCGATAGGTAAGCTGCCGGTCAAGTTTCACTCCAAGGTAGGTTGGTGTAGGATATGGCAGAGGCGCTCCATTGAGGTTGATTTGAAGCTGGCGATGAGCGTCTTCGGTGTTACGATGGAAGGCAGTAGCGGTGGTCTTGGCTTCACTCAGCTTGAGTATCCAGGTCTTGAGATATGCTGGAAGTAGGGCCATGTTTGAAGTAAGTGTACTTTATACTTTCTAGCTTCTGTCCGAGTGAAGAGGAGCAAGATCGTTGGCGTAACCATATTGCCTAGATGTCGTTTGAGGTAAGTCGCTGATATACAGCATGGGAGCCAACACTGATCATTGTGGGACTCCGTTCCTGTCCATTACTGGTCTTGAGGACAAAGTTGCGGTTTACAAGCATGTTACATATGAATTGTACAAGGTAACGATCCGGGATGGTCCTGAGAAGCTTGAGCTGCCTTACGACGCTTTCAAAGCTCTTCTCGATATCATTGTGAGTTTTATGATCTGATGGACGGTGCACCGGCCACCGGCCACGGCAAAATCCTGCTTGTTCATCAGGCAGATGGATCTCGAACGACTGGCCCCAGCCAGGACAGGATCAGCCTTTTAAGAAGTTTGAAGGAAATGCACAGTAGTGAGTTGGGCGGTAGTTCTTGGGGTTGTCAGCAGGCTTGTTTGAATTTTGGGGATTTCGCTGATGGTAGCCCTCCTCCATATCTTTGGTAAGGACTGTCTTGGTACTTCGGCATCACGTGTAGAACTTCTGGCGCCATTCAAGACATCATGGGCCACAGTGTCATCAAGGAACCAGTATGTTCCCAGTCCCTCCCGCCCTTCCACTCTTTAGTTTACTGATAACGTTTGCAGAACGAAAGAAAGTTCCGGAATTTTGCTGCCCCCGACGCTTTATTTTCGTTCCGCTATCAAAGCTGAACCCCTCCACCCAAAAAAAGACCCGTAATTTCATTTTTTTTAGTAGCTCATATTAACTACGCATAATCACCCACATTATTATTGAAGCTAATTTTCGGATCTAACAACCGATAGATAATTATCTATCGCTCCTCTAACCAACCCTGGCTTTAAGTTGATAGCTTAGTTGGCAAGAGCGTCGTGCTAGAATACGAAGGTCGCCGGTTCGAATCCGGCAAAACATACATTTTTTTTCCCAGGAAGATTAATGAATATTGCGTCGCCCAACCATCCAACGATGCATTCAAACAGAGTCTTTTTTTTTCTCAACGGATTTCTCAACTTTAATGTGACGTCTTGACGCACCTGTTCAAATTCTTGTGAAACCCAACAAATCATCCTACCACAATTATCAAGGGCCGTACGCATGATTTTTTTACGGGGGGTGCGGGTTTTTTTTTCCGAAAAGTGGGACCTTTTTTTGGAAAAATGGAACCTAACCCCCCCTAAAATGATCAAATGGACGTTTTTGACATCTCCATCAAAAAGTGGACTTCTTCGTCACATTTTTTCTTATTTTGGACCCTTTTATCAAAAAAATAAGCAAAAAGTGGACCTTTCCCCCTTTTTGTGGAATTTTTTTGGGGGGGGCGACCGCCCCAAAACCCCCTCCCTGCTTTGGGCCTGCCAAGTATTTGGAATTAGCATGAAAATGCATTCAAATGAACCAAAACCTCATCCTACGTCAGTGATTCTTGAGATGCTCGTTGAGACTAGCGTTGAGATCATCTGGCTAGGAAGCCATCTAAAAAACATTGACATGAGTTATCTTCCACAGAATCTAACCCATCAGGGTGAAAGTTCATTCCGGGGGTTCATTTTTTTCAGGTTCATCATTGCAAGCGTAAATTAACTTTTTTAATATTCTTTTAAGTTTAATTTTAAATTGTATTTATTTTAAGCTACTTACTATTTCCCTCAAAGTCAATGTTTGCGATGTTTTCCTTTAAATATCATGTGGTCATTTATAGGATGTTTTGTATTTTTGCTCTATTCTGGCACATCTCCACCATGCTGTTATCTAAAGAGTAAAGCCCACTTCATGCTGAAATTGTTACTTTTCGCAATTGGCATTTTGTTCATTGTTAACTTGATCTTCTTAAATCTCAAGTATGGTTGGATTCTTTCAAATTGTAGTTTGTTTGCGGATTCGCTCACTTTGATTATTTTACTCCATAACGCCTAGTTTAACAGATCTATATAAAGTTGAAATTCATACTCTTCTTTGTATACTCAATCCCAAAGATTACATTTTGGGGAATTCCCTTCATTGAGAAATTTATCTTTTTGTCCACATCAACTTGTTTACAGATTTTAGAAAGTTGTGAATCCAAATAGGTCCTTATACACAAAAGATTAAAGATTCATTGTTCTTTCATGGAAATAATTAATTGTTGATGTATGAAATATGCTATGCTCGTACTTAAAATGCACTTCTGCTTTATCCTGTATCAATGTAATTTTTTTTTTGGCATGTCCGGGTCTTTTTCCGCATGTAAGATTTTCTTTGCAACCTGTAAACTCTCAGTAATTATTATTATTGGCGTTTTAAATCATTATAATTTGTTAGCCTTTGTGGTTATATTTATTGTATTTTGTAATGTCTGTTAAAAGTTGTAATTTAATGTGTAATGTGCTCTAAACGAGCAAAATATGTCATAACATTAATTTAAATCTTCATGCAAAACGTGTAATGGATTGTTCATAAGAAATGTATGAAGTTAAAGCCAAAACGGTTAAAATGTATAAATCTCAGAGAATGGCGTGCCCACATTGTAATGGGAAGGCATTGATTCTATATCTACCCTAAATAATGATGATTGACTGATCTAAATGCACTCCCCACAGGTAGTGTTATGGATTGGACTTAAAAAATACACAAATGGTTTTTAATCCACTAAGATTTGACTATAACCCACACACAAGAACTATGTGATGTAATAAATACTGACAATGAACATTCACGAATGTGTCATATCCACCCCCTCACCACCACCAACCCCACACCAATCTCACCCCCTAACAATTTTGTCTAGACTCCAACGCAAGGTTGTGAAAATTTATTTTTTTTTAAATGTCAACATAAGAAGTCTTTCGAAAAATTTGGGAATCTCAAGATTGCATTAAACAAAACCTGATTGCGATTTTACCATCATTGGACTCTCAGAAAACCCATTAAAACAAACCCAATGACTAGTACAATCTTTCTGGATATAATATTGAATACACTACAGGATTGGACAGAGTACAGGTGCGTATTCTGTTACTTTTCTGACAAAATAATACAACTAAGAAAGACCTTTGCCACGCGACCTCAAATTATGAATCCTTTTTTATTGAAATCGAATGTAACAAGAACACGAACTTTATAGTCGGAATTTGTATATAGAGCTCATACCATATCGAAAGTTTCATATAACCGATACGATCCTTTTTCTCAGAACACTAAATAACTGAAAAAAACAACTGTATAAATATTAGGGGATTTCATATAGATCTTTTACAAGTCGGATAGCCACAAACCTACCCACGATTATCTTGAACTTATTTGTTCTTATTCATTAAACCTACATAAAACAAACAACAAAATTACTGAATACTAACTGCGACAATTATTGATAATATGTTTACAAATGATGAAATATCATCAAATCACAATATTGGTTACGGATATCACCGCTCCTTTTGCCAACAATCTTAACCCACTCTCGCAATATTAATCAGCCTCCTCCTAAACCAATAGGGTCATATAAAAGAAATCACAATGATTATAAATCTTCGCAATTTAACAGAGGTTAGCATATGTTGCATGGGCGTAAATCCTTCGCATAACCAAGAGTGCAGATGTGGGATTATAGAATGCATTGAAACCTTTGATGTACGTCAATGAATGTGTTCCGCTAAAAACATGTACTAGTAGCAAAAAGAAAGAACCGATATCACCCTGGACTACGAGAGGTTTATTAAAATCCATCAATAGGAAAAACAAGTTGTATAAACAATATCTGTATCTCCAAGGCAAGAAGACGTCAAAAATTTAGACCATATAGAAATAAGTGAATATGCTTATTCGTAAGCAAAGAGGAAACACTTTTCTTAATTTGAACATAGCAAAACTAATATGACGAAACGTGGAAAACGATAAATGATATTCTTGGTCGAGGAAAAAACACTCTATAACGAGCAGTTTAAGGATGACAATGCATCTTTTCACTACTCTGTAGAATATCTCAATCACTTCAATAATTTCCTTGTAATATTGTGCCAAGCTTGCATCGCCATATACAAAATACCGGCAAACACTATTTCGATTACCTAAAGATTTCAAACATTATAGTAATGTCCATGAACCCAATTGTTTAAATGGATATTACTAAGATATTTGAGAATTCAATCAAAACAAGATGTGCGGTTGTAAACATTGGTATCTTATAATAAAGAAAGGTTGTTCTAAGAAGTTGTTCCAAACAATCAAACCACTCACAAGCATATTTATTTATATCTATATCGGACTGGAGTTTTCCTGCAAAGCTTAAAATATGCTAAGGTATAACCAATTTAGAGGAGAAACAGACGTTTGAAATGTTCTCAAATTATCGGGGGCCCATTGTCTCTTTAAAACCATGCTTTCCTAAAAGAACTAAAAGACTTGTGAATTTGATAGTTATTGACTATATAAACCTCATGAAATCCTTAATGACAGCAATTGGTTGCGGGTCACATCATTCTACCCTACCTGGCTAATTATGAATGTGTGGATAACTGACTACTGCAGGTTGAAAATAATGAAACAACCATCGTATATTCTTTAATTTCCCCTTCGATTTATCAAAAGCATTCGATACCATCGATCACAATCTACTTCTTCATAAGTAGCACATGTATGGATTTCGGGTATTGTATTAGAGTTGGTGTTAGAATTATTTACTATAGAAACAAACGTTTGTGTATATTCGTATGGTACTATAACTTAAGGATATTGTTTGTGGTGTCCTCAAGGGTCGATATTGGGTCCACTTCTTTTTATACTATAGTTATGATATAACCATACTCTTCTCAAGTTCTTGATTTTGTATTATTTGCTGATGATACCACTATTCTCTACTCGCCCAACATATCGATGCAAATAAGTGTCGTGAATGGCTGAATGAATGAAGTAAGCAATTGGTTCAAAGCGTACTAACAAATTATCAGTTTTAACGGTACAAACAAATATATGATATTGGTACGCCTCACATTGACATCATTACAGTAAAAAACAATTTTGAATGTCAACTAGATAATTAAATATTGGAAATAGGTTGAAATATACCATTTTAGGTTGTTTCTTAATAGATGAAACTTACTTGGAAACATCATATCGATGGCGTTTCCAAAACAAAAACAATTGTCGAGAAATATTGAATCATGGAACAAACTAAAACATTTTATCCCGGATCGTTGTATTACATACTCTCTATTTTCTTTTATTTGCCTTATCTCAATTCTGGAATACTCATATGGGGAATACATATGGTGTTTACTTAAATAAACTTTGCAAGCTTAAATGGGCAATAAGGACAAGTTCTAATAGCCATTACAAGTCATTCCCAACCGTTATCGCAAAAAACACAATACGTACTTTTGAAGACATTGTACTCTTCGAACTATGTGTGTTCATGTATAAATATTCCAAATTGAATTGCCTAATACGTTAATATATGGTTTATAAAGCGCGCTGACATCCATGACTATCAGACAAGATTGTAAATGATCTCATTTAAAACACAAGAACAAAAAACTTTTCTGATCATGTATTCGGACAAACGGCCACCATTCCTTTGGAATTCACTTAGAAAATAAAATAAAACATCAAGTCCGTAACACCTTCGTTTACAACTTAAGAAGCAAAACTTTCTTTCAAATTATGACTAAATAATAGTTTATAATTTATTTTTTGTCCGAGCACCGTCCCCTTTGTCTTGACTGTTTATCGTGTATGATTTTTTTTTTCTCCTTCAAAATGTATTTATATATATTTTTGAAACATTTTTCGTTAGTAATTTTTTAGGGAAGGGAAAGTCTATTTTCGGGCCTTATGGGCCTTCTGGAATTTTCCTCCATTGTTTATGTTATGTATATATAAATTGCTTTTTAATGTTATTGATTGTATTGTATATGTTTATGTAAATAATTATGAGTGATTGATTGATTGATTCGGACACAACGTTTTTCGTGAAAATTGCATTTTTTGATTGTTTCAAAATGGAGCACGAGGGGCTTTTTCAGATTTGTAGCAAAATTTGTTTGTTTTGTAGATTTTCAGTGTACTTGAAGCTTAAGAGGTCACAACCTAGAACATTGCCTATGATTATTTGATACCTAACTATCATGCTTTGTTTGCCGTAGCACCCATCTGGTCGCATTGTGCTTCTCCGCCACATGCTCCTCCGCCAAGGATCACCCCTGACTTTTTTACGCTTAACGAGTTACAGAATTAGTAAAACTTAAAATCATATTTTTGCTTCAGAAATGGAGGCCAATGTCCAAGGAAAAAAAATAATACAAAAAACAAGCTCTGTCTCATATTAAATTAACAAACTACAAGAATGTAAACAAGTTTTGGGAACTAGAATGCAAAACAATCCACCCTTTTAGGTGCCCACTTAAACAACATGCCTTAAGGGCAGTGCTGAATTAATGATTTTGCAAATTGACTTAGCACAAAAAATTTACAAAATGAGAAAGAAGAAACACCAATTTATATATGCTTTTAATTTAGAATCGCAGAAGTTGGAGTAGCAAAAAGTCAAATGAGGTGTCCTTAACTTTGACCTCTCACAGATTAAGTTCAAGCCACGTAAAAAGATAATGTGGTACCGCCGCCGAAGTCATGGTCCGACAGCATTTATTGGCGGCGTAAAGGGTACAACCCGGGGGGCCCCAAAGGAACAAAGGAAACTGGGGCAACAAAACAAGGTTAGTGTTTGCGGCCATGAGCTCGATCAACCCATACCCCATCCTTTTTTTTGTGTGTGTGCATGGGTAAATGTTGTATAACTAGTACATATTTAATTGATGGCTCACTGAAATCTGACATATCTACCACCCACCCCCAGTTACACGACTCGCACCCCACTGGTAGCGATTACCACAAGCAATTTAATGATTGGCAGAGAGCCTAGTACTCCGATGGCTGACTAAAAGCGCCATATAATCAATTACCATTGTACACTGGTTCAAAAGGTATCAATATCACGAGGTTAGTGGCTGGTGAAAGCGACGTATATATAAATAACATTCTAAATTACTTCATTTCAACCCAATGACAGGGTGTTGTATGAAGGACCAAAATTTAGTTAAATAATTTAATTTGCTTCACCCACTCAGGAGGTTAAACCTCTTTTGAAAAGCCACCATGAATTTTGCAATGAGCTCGTGACCCGGCCGCCTTTTTACTTGGGCAGCGGTATCGTTTTGCTGGTTTTTAGCGTTTAAAATTGTCTGCAATAACAGTGGAAGTGAGGAAGTGGCGTGGTCTAGAGGTTAGGCAAGCTTACCTCTGGGAGCAAAGGGGTCCTCGGATACGAATCTCAGTGGGACCACTTTGCTGGGATTTAATCGGGGAATTCCATTTGGGATTTGATTTGTATAACAGATAGTGATTTAAAAACTGAATGCCACTTTCTCCATTGGTTCATTTGAAAAGGGCAAATGAACATGAAAGCTTGCACTACCCATCATCCGGTGTGTGTGTGTGTGTAGTGGTTTGAATGTTTGCAACTATGGCGCTCTGTTTAAGCTGCTGCCTCCAAGTTGGCATTGTTTCTGTTCTAGTAATTATTAAGTGGTAAAGTCTCTAGCATTTGGCCTACAGGGCCAGTTGGAGATTTAAAAAAACCTTGATTAGATTTAACTGTCCCACTGTGCTAAACCAGTTTTCGCCATGCATGTACACTCTACTGTGCACATGGAGCCGCATAACTGTCCTCCATCATCCATGTTCTTGCCAGGCACCTGTAAAAGTAAAATATCCAAAACAACGAGCCAGTATTGTTGCTTACAAGAGACCAAACATTCGGTTATGAAGAAAATATGGAACATCAGAATAATTCACGCATCCTATATTTGAACTACCATTTGTTGATATATATATATATATATATATATATATTTATATATTTATGAATGTGTTTTGTTCCTCCCTCGTTATTGCCTACTTGTTTAAAAAAGGGGGAGGAGCAAATTTTCCTGGAAAGTTACGAAACTAGTACGTTTAAAGCGCACAGAGAGATTGGCCCCAGAAACATTAAGACGCATTTTAAACATGTAAACAGCAGCTGAATTACAAGTGCACCGTCATGCAGACCAGGAACCCCACCCGTAGGTTGGAATTGTCTGACCAAGTTTAAATCAAGCACGCTACACTTAACCATGAAAGGTAAACTTTTTACATGCATAATGCAATATGTGCAATATGTTTTGTTGCCTGTTTTGTTTGCCTTCCCAACTTTCATAAATTTGCCCTACTGGCCTGGTGAAGGTGGAGCGGGAGCCTCCGGCAAGTGTTTGCATAAGACCATTTCAATAATACTTCCCCAGCTAATAATCCGGAATTTGTATACATCTTTTTATACATCCTTGTCTACCTGTACCTGGAGAACTAAGTAGTTAAATTTCAACCTCGGAATGTGTTGCTGTGGTACTGGCGCCTGAGCAGCTCAGTAAATTAATTTCGGGAAAGTTAGCCTAGCGTTTTAATCCTGCCCCCATTGCTGGAATTAAATCCCCAAGCTTGACCAACCTTAACATGATTGATGGACAAATCACAAACTTTGCCCTAAAACCTTATAAAATATTAAACCACCGTGTAAATACCCTCACACCTGTCCTTCGCACGCAACACACCCAATATGACCGACAACAATAATAATAGCTTAGCATGGTAATTATATAAATTAGACTTTAGTGCCAGAAAAAATTATAAGGGTTAGTTTATAATTAAAATAGTTTTTATGGACTTTATATCAGGAAAATATACAAACAATGACATTTTTGAGCGAATTAATAGTTCAACGAATATTCCACATATCAGGTTGGCCCCTAAAAATTAAAGGGTACGGGTTGCCCTGATTGTTAAAGCTCCCACACAATATTCCCTCTAAAGGGTAAGCTGAGAAAAATCTTTTGGGGCAAGCAAAAATGTCAAATTTCTAATTTAGTTAGGAGCCAATACGAACCAAAAATCCACTGTGTTTCCTTCCCTCTTTTTGTATACATACCTGTAACCAATACAAGGTAAGAATCAATTGAGTGTTAATCAGTATAAAATCACAATTATGCCGCAATACTAGGGTGCCCAATCGCCTGTTTTCAACTAGACAACATTAAATCCAACGAAGCCATTTTAAAAATAATGAGACACGACTATCTGCCAATTCATGGTTGGAGGGAATGGCGATTTTCGCCCTGCTTTATACCGTTTCAAATCATTCCACATTAAAACAGGAATATCGAGGTGTGTAATTTTTGCGCTTCGTATGATACATGAAGATAGGGAATACAAACCTATTGAAAACTCTGGAATTCTGTTTTTAGTCCCGTGAAATACGCGAGATCGCAATTGTATGGCAACATAATAAGATTAAAAAAAAATTTTAATTAAAAAAATGTATAAACGCCTTTGGAAGAGGGGATTGAATGCTCACATGTACAACTGTTCAGGTCCTACAGCTGATCCCGAGTCATATTGCGCTGCTGCCTAGTCGGCCTTGGCTTGGTGTACTTCAGATCGCCGGGTTGACTGCGCCATGCACCCCGTCGTTGCGACGCCGCTACATACAGCTATATCAGCCCACTTGCCGGAATTTGCACACGGTAGTTTTTTGCTTCATTAATGCGGAAAATTACCACGCAAAGTCTGCTCCGTACCAAAGGATCCTTTTATAAACGTATGAGGGATAATACCTTAAAATTTTTGTGAAGTTAGCCTTTTAAAGGTCCATGGCCCGCATCTTTAATACCTCGCCTCGTCCCCCCAATCCGCAGATTTAACCGGAAGTGTTCAACATTGTGATCAGAAGAAAGCTACTATTTTTCTCATTTACCCCTGTGAAATCTAGGGCCAAAAGAGGTGTTTGGTTTGGAAGTATTGAGCGAAAAATTACCACCCCAATTGTGGTCGACCATATTAATTTTACCAAGTACTCCATGATTGAGCTTACGGAATCACGTTTCTCTGCTCTCACATTGAAAACGCAATTGAAAATATCGGCGCGAAAACTTTACAGGTGGTGTTTTTGGTGAAGGCCAATCGATCAAGATGAAAAGCTTCATATCCTTAAATCGGGCCGTCCTCCTTTAATTAACGCAGTGTAAAACTTACATGCTGACCGTTTTGCAAGCCGCCTATAATTCGGGTTCAACATTCGAACCCAGAAGGCGATTCCAAAAGTTAAGAACCTATAAACCAACCGCCCCTATTAGAGCACTGATTGTGAATTCTGCGCGAAATATCAAAACAATTAAAACCCAAACTACTGAACTGCTGAACGACCTTGGTTCCCACCACCAGCCCAAATGCCGGAACTTTACAAAATTACTGGTAATTTACCCTTAACTGCACGGACTCCCGTTTATGGTGGCGTTTACGAAGTTTTTAAGAGCTGGATCTTGATTTTTTTCAGTTTTTTAATTTTTTGTTTTTTTCAATTTTTGACCTTTTCTGAACTCTAGAACCCACTGATGGACCAAATTTCACCACCGGTGTGTTCAGTAAAAGGGGTAAAATGAATTGAGGACTGACTGCTTGCACCATGTGCTTGAATTGTATGCGAGCGATACGCAGCCGACAATAACTAATAGGAGGCCGCAGATCAAAGTCAAAACGCACTGAACGGAAAGTTGAGTACCTATAGGATTTTTTGGATCAAAGGAAAGATAAATATTGACAGTCCCTCCAAAAGTTTTTTTCAAGGTTTAACAAACCTATTACTACTTTTTTAAATCAATAGGCTGAATTACTAAAATTTGCATATTTTTTAAACACTTAGTACTTTAACAAAATCTGCTCTAACTTAAAGACGGAAGAATTTTTGAATTTTTTAACATGCGACTTCTTGCACTTTTTGTAGTCAATATTCAACGAAATTCAAAGGACATACCTGTCATTTGAATCCATAGCTCTTTGTAGAAATTTGCATAATTTATTCCTTCTATTATCGACTTTGGTGAAATTACCCATATTTTCCATCATAGAAAGTATTAAAGATTTATTTGACGTAAACAACTAAATTTTCATAAATGTGATTCCTAGTTGCCTTATGGTTCAAGTTTAATCCCCCCTTTGAACCATATTTTGCTCAGAAATTATACAAAATAATCAAAACACGAGTCCAAATCACTATTCAACGCCGGGCACGAGATGGCGGCACTGTTAATTGCTGAAAGTCAACGGATTAAGCCACCCGTGGACTAATCATGCTGGTTCCCGTCTTTTGTGAGTTCGGATACAATGGCAGAACATGAAATTCGCTGATATCAATCGTGCGACTTGTGTTTTCAGGTTGAATTAAAATATTTGGTTTGGTTAGGTAATGTCTTATCATTGAAAAGAAAATACTAATCAAGAAGCTTAATATGCGACTATTTCTGTAAAAGGAGCATTTACAATTTTTTTTAAAAACTTAAGCAGTTAATTTTCAAACACCTGTCACACGATTCCTATAGATTTCTGTACGGGGTATGCGGCAATCATTTGAAAAAATAGCTTCTTCGCTTGCCTATATGAGTACTATAAACAGTTATAAGAAAAAAAATCTATTTCTCTATTTCGCCATTAAAAAAATAGGAATAACTTTCCAATTAAACATTGCAATTTGGCAAGGGGACTTGGCGGACAATTTTCCTGTTGTTATACATTGTTATCCACACCTCGTCAAAACGGAGTTTTCACTAATTTGCGACGATTTTTAAAGAGTAATACCCTGTCACAATGACACGTAGTTAGAGGAAAATACTGCAAATAGAAAGAAAACTATTGTAATTTGGAAAAACCGGAAAATCTACAATTTTATGTAAAACATTTTTCCAGACCTATTATGACTATATTTAAAACATGTTAAAAGTGAGCTCTTCAAATCCCATAAAAATACAGGTTTCCTTCAATTTACCGTATATTTTTTTTTTTTTTTTTTTGTTTTTGTTTTTCCACAACAACTTAGTTACAGATTTATAGAAAGGTGTGAAATCCACATAGGTCCTTATACACAAAAGATTAAAGATTACATTGATTCTTTCATGGAAATAATTAATTGTGATGTCAAATATGCAATGCTCAGTACTTAAGTAGTGCACTTATGCTTTATCTCTGTTCAATGTAATTTTTTTTGGGCCTGTCGGGTTTTCGTCCGCATGTAAGATTTCTTGCAACATGTAACTCTCAGTATTATTATTATTTGCAGTTTTTATCATTAATAAAATTTTAGCCTTTGTGTTATATTTTGTTTTTGTAATGTAGTTAAAAGTTGTAATTATGTGTAATGTGCTCTAAACTCGTGCAAAGAATGTCATAAAAATATCTCCTGCAAAAACGTGTAATGGATATGTTCATAAGAAATGTATGAAATTAAAGCCCAAAAACGGTAAAATGTATAAATGCTCAGAGGAATGGGAGGGACACATTGTAATGAGGCAGTGATTCTACCCCTAATATAGATGATGATTGTGACTGATCTAAATGCATCCACCACATTTTATTGTAGTGATTTGACTTTACACAAACTACGACAAAATGGCAAGTTTTTAATCCACTAAGATTTGACTATAACTCAACACACCAGAACCTATAGTTGATGTAATAAATAATGACAATGATGAAATTCACGAATGTTCATATCTCACCCCCGAACAATTGTCTAGACCCAAACCGAAAGTTGTGGAAAATTTACATTTAAAATGTCAAAATAAGAAGTCTTTCGAAAATTTTGGGAATCTCAAGGATTGCATTAAAACACTGAATTGCGATTTTACCATCATTGGACTCTCAGAAACCCCATTTAAAACAGAAAATCAATGACTATACAATCTTTTGGATATAATATTGAATGACCACTACAGAGATGGACGAGAGAAAGGTGGCGTATGCATGTATATTTTGACAAAATAAATTACAAAATAGAAAAGACCTTTGCCACGCTATCTCTAACTCCAAATATGATCCGTTTTTATTGAAATCGAATGTAACAATAACAAGAACTTTTATAGTCGGAATTGTATATAGAGCTATACCAATATCGAAAATTTTCAATACAGACGTATAGAGTGTATCTTTATGTGGTATTCCATGAAACTACTTATAATGCAGAAAAGTTAACAACTGTATATTATGGGGGATTTCAATATAGATCTTTTAAAGTCGATAGCCACAAACTTACCACGATATCTGAATATATTTCATGTATATTTCATTAATACCTAACATATAAAAACCAACAAGAATTACTGAAAACTACTGCGGACAATTATTGAGAATATTTTAACACAATGATGAAAATATCATTAAATACAACAATATTGGTACGGATACAACAAAACTCGATCATTTGCCAACAATCTTAACCCACGCGCAATAATTAACTCAGCTCCTCCTAAAGACCCATTGGGTTACATATAAAGAAATCACAAATGCTTATAATATTTCGACATTTAAAACAGGAGGTTGGTTAGCAGATGTAATGGCAGGAAATCCTCGATAACAAGAGTGCAGATGTGGGAGTATAATAAATTCATTGAAACCTTTAATGCGCTGTATAATGAATGTGTTCCGCTAAAAAAAAGTACTAGTAACAAAAAAGAAAGAACCGATCAGCACACACACTGGACTACGAGAGGTTTATTGAAAAGCATCAATAGGGAAAAAACACAGTTGTATAAAAACATATCTCGTCAGCTCCAAAGCAGGGAGAGAATGTCCAAACATTTAGAGGACATATAGAAAAAGTGACATAATGCTTATTCGCTAAAGGCAAAGAGGAAACACTTTTTACTTACAATTTGAAAATAGCAAAAATTAATATGCATAAAAAACGTAGGACAAAACGATAAATGATATTCTTGGTCGAGGGAAAATAACACTCTATTACCAGAGAAAGTTTAAGATGACAATGGCAATCTTTTCACTAACTCTGTAGATTCTCAAAATCACTCAATAATTTCTTTGTAAATATTGGTTCCGAAGCTTGCATCCAATATAAAAAATAACCCGGCAAACACAATATTTCGATTACTTAAAGATTCAAAAACATTATAGTATGTACATGAACCAATTGTTGAAATGGATATTAGTAAGATAATTGAGAAATTCAATCAACACAAGAGTGCTGGTAATGACCAAACATTGGGGTGTTTTTTTTTTTTTTAAAAACAAAATCTCTCTAATCCAAGACAAGTCGCTAAAAAATACAAGAGTTGTTTCAACCAATCACAAGCATATTTAATTTAATCTATATCGACTGGAGGTGGTTCTGAAAAGCTGAAAGAGCTAAATGGTCCCAGGTGATACCAATTATAAGAAACACAAGACGTTGAAAAGTTCTCAAATTATCGCCAGTGTCTCTTTTACCATGCTTTTCTAAAAACTAGAAAGACTTGTATTGGATAGAGTATTGATATGATAACACTCATGAATCCTAATGACAGGCAATTGGTTTTCGGGCAAATCATTCTCCTACATGGCGATTATTGAATGGTGGCTAAAATTACTATGCAGTTTGAAAGAAGAATGAAACAACCATCGGTATATCTTAGATTTATCAAAAGCATCGATACCATCGATCCACACACTACTTCTTCATAAATTAGAACATTATGGATTTCGTGGTATTGTATTAGGTGGTCCTGTTTGTTTACCACCCTTAGAAAATTATTTAAGTAATAGAAAACAATCGTTGGTTATAATTCGTATGACTCAGACTTAAGGAATAGTGTTTGTGGTGTTCCGCAAGGGTCGATATTGGGTCCACTTCTTTTTATACTATATGGAACTGATATTAAACCAATCCTCTCAAGTTCTGATTTTGTATATTTTGCATGATACACTATCTCTACTCGCACGAAACTATCGATAGCAACTAAGTGCGTGATCTGCTGAATCGAAGGAAGTAAGCAATTGGTTCAAGCTAACAAAAGTACAGTTAAACGCTCGCAAAACAAAATTATATATATTTGGTACGCCTCACATGACACAGTTAAAGTAAAACCAGCTTTGAATGTCAACTTAGAAATACAAGATGGAACATTGGAAAGAGCTGAAAATATACCAAATTCAGGTTGTCTTAATAGATGAAAACCTTACTTGGAAACATCATATCGATTGCGTTTCTAAAACATTGTCGAGAAATATTGGAATCAGAACAAACTAAACAGTTAATCCCGGATCGTGTATTACATACTCTCTATTGTTCTTTTATTTTGCCTTTATCTCAATTATGGATTACGCATATGGGGGAAGACATATGGTGTTTACTTTAAATAACTTTGCAAGCATTCAAAATGGCAAAAGGACAATTTATAATAGCCATTACAGAAGTTATTCCCAACCACCTTATTCGCAAAATAAAAAATGACTTACTTTTGAAGACATGTACTCTCTCGAAATAGGTGTTATGTACAAATATTCAAGAAGTGAATTGCTACATCACAATTATGGACATGAAACATGTAGTTACTTTTTTTTTGTCTCATGAAGCGACTCTGATCCTCCATGGACTATCAGACAAGATATGTAAATGATCTAATTTAAACCAAAACAAAAGAAAACTTTTTCTGACCAATGTATCGGACAAAAACGGCCCCATTCTTTGGGAATTCATTAGAAAAAAAATAAAACAATCCAAGTCCGTAAAACCTTCAGTTTACAGCTTAAGCAAATTTCTTTCAAAGTAGTGACTAAAGATAATTATATTTTGTTGTTACCGACGAGTCACCGGCTGTGTTTGAATGTTAGCGTGTATGATTTTTTTTTTCTCTTTCAAAAGGATAAATATAGATTGGTTGAAGCATTTCGTTTTGGTTTAAAGGAATTCTGACCCTTAGGCGTCCACGAGCGTGAGAGGAAAGTGGGCACGAGGAGTTGATGATTACTTAACTGATCAAATGCCCAATGAGTTTCTTTTTGAAAGTAATGGATTGGCGCCGTGGTGAATGTCACATACACAAGCCGATTTTGATATTTGTAGAAAGCCCGGGTGCTATCAGAAAGATAATCCAAAAATTACCAGAATACTTGGAGAAAATTTAAGGCGTCTTTAAAACGGCGCCATTCTGTGTATGGGACACTGCGTCTCTTCCCCCTCCTCCTCCCCGTCGTTTCAATACTGCTTTAATAACTTTAAAAATCACGATTTTAAACACCTTCAACTATTGATCAATTTTGATAAGTAGCACTACAGCAGGATAACACTAGAGGGCTTTTGCAAAAATTTCCTCACATTTTTCATTCTACGTTTCTATATTAACATTTAAAAGGGTTATCTACGGGACTATTACGATTACAAGGTGCTAGTTATTTTATGGTAGCTGCTGCTGAATTTTCCTCCCAGACCTATGTGGTGTTGTTATGTATATATAATTGAATGCTATATCCTTCGTTAATTGTGTCTTGTGTCTTTGTGTATTTTATTATTGTTGTCTGGTTGATCCTCACTTAACTTTGCTTGCACCCACGCCCATTCATTCGCAACTCGATCCTGATAAAGACGCCATCGCCACGGCTTACTTACTCTACCGCTATGTCTCAGTGACCTATTGCACCCCCAGTGAGCCCAACTCGCAGCGGGTTTTTCTACCTACGCTCAGCTTTCGTGGTACGAACTAGATTGCGACACAACCGTCGAGTGTTGTTGTGTCATATATGGATGGTGACTTTCTCCTATACTTTCCTATTTTTTCATTTAAAACGTCGACAGCACGACTGGACTCCCATCGACATAACCACCGTGCTTTCTACACACGAGACCTTCCAAATGGTTCGCACCTACAGTCATATTCCCTCGATGTGGGGCTTGTCTTCATGTACCCTTTTGAACATTCGTTTCCTGTGATCAACAAGAAGTGTCGCTACTGATCCAGGCAGCTCCGGCTTTTTATTATGGTGAAGGCCGTATTTTCCCCTCTCTCTGCGTTTGACCCATTGTTTGTGCATACTCCGCCTTTCCTTGTTCTACATCCCCGGTTATCTTATTTCCTTTTTTCTATTTTTTTAAATATAGATGTTTTTTTGCGTCAAGCGATGATTCGATGGCGTTATGGCACAGGCACACCCTCATTTTCTTTTTTTTTCCAAGGACATCTCCATCTTAAGCTTCCACATATCCTTAAGAGTAAAATTCTTTTACTTCTATTTCTTCAACATATTCCTTTTTTTATTCTTTTACAACCACCATTTCCTTTCTTTTCCACTCCCTTTTCGCTAAGGACATCATGTAGCTCATTATAATACCGTACACGCACTGCCGTGAAGGTGATTTTTACCATAGTTAGAAAGGGAACTGACTTTGATCTGTTCTGTTATTAATTCCTTCCTTTTCAGCGCCTAACGTATACGACACCCGTTTTCTTTACTAGATCCATTATTAATATTAGTGTGTTTATCATTAGGAGACACCGGCACCTCTGATGTGTGGTGACACACGTGAGGCAATTCTACAGCTCACTACACAGGTGCAGCACACTGGTCCATATAACTTTATAATGCTGTGCCGTGTACACACCCATGTGTAGCCATCAGAGAGTGGTTTTCTCGACAGTAGGTGATGTCAATTTGCTCTATAGTATATATAATCATCGATAGTGGTCCATCTCTCTCTTCTTTTCAATTATGGTCAAATTTTTAGTCACTTTTTTTAATCTCCACATTACTACATACTCATGTTCCCGGCACCGGCTGTGTTTTGAACATCTGCCATCGTGTACGCCAAAGACCAGCAAATAGTACCATGTTTTTTATGTCGATTATAGATGAACGTAGGCAGATATGAAACGGATAATAAATCTGTCCTTCACTCCGCGAGATTTTTTTTTCTACCACACGACCATATGGCCGAGCATTCAATAGGGTTTTGAGTGAATTCTTGACCAATTATCATATTCACACCCTTTAAGTTAATATCTAAGACAAACACGATATCTTTATTAAAATATATATTTATACTTTCTTTCTTTCACTACATAAATTCAAATTACTTTTTTTATTATTACTAACTGAAATTTGCATGTGCGAAGTCATGAATTTGTCACAAAACAAGTTTTTTTCTTTTCTTTTTTACTTTTTTTCCAATCACCTTCTAACTTTCTTTTAATGTTGTTTCCCCCCCTCATCTTTTCCTAATATTTTCTAATATCTATATCTAACCAACCTTCCCTTTTGACTTTTCTTTTATTAAAATTACCGATTATTATGTTTTTTCATAAACTTTAGTATTGCTTACCCCCCTGTAAACTATCTTATGACGAGCAAAAAGTGGATTGTATCTATTGCTCTTATGTTAAGTGTAGCGTAATACAGAAATCGATGTGTGTTGGAGCGGTCTCACAACAACACTTCACTTTACTCGCGAACTTGCATCGTTTGCAGCATCGAGCATCACACTGTTGAGACTTTTTTACCTTCCACTTCTCCTCCTTTTATTACTCCTAGTTATCTTATATCTTTCCTTACTTAATCTTCTTTCTCTTTTTCTTTCTGTATCTTTTCTTATATCTTTCTATTATCAACATTTATTTTTGGTATTTTTATTTGAAGCACATTTATACCATCTCACATTTAGATACGAAGAGTACACAGTTGTATCCGCGACTATTTACTTGTATTGTCAGTGAGCACGCAAGATGTAGGACCTTGAAAAAGCGCGAAGTGAAGTGTAGTATCAGACACGGAAATATGATGGGCATGCGATATAGGCAGAGAAAGGTGCGACAGAAGAGAAGGGCTGGAGGGGGGAAGAGAAGCGGGTATGACGCAAGGAGATTTCCATATAAGAGTGGTAATATAGTCAGGTCCCAAAGTGTGGAGATTTCCGTTTTCAGCCAAGGGTTGAAGTCACATGGTGAAAAAATCAGTCTGTCAGCAACATCGGTTGAAGATTGGAATCGTCAATATTTTGTCCTATTCGATTGATTGACCGGCTGTGTACTGAAACAATGTCTTCTTGATGCTTTTCAGTGGTATCACCTTTGATATAGTGAAAAGAGTGCGTTCTTGTGGTTATCTCACAGGAAGGCATTCCACGCTGCAGCATATTGTGATCATAGTGTACGACTATAATTCTCTCAAGTTGACATGTGCAGAGTCAAGGATTCGTTAGGCTTCTCAAGAAACACTTTGGTACATTTTGCTTCGGTTGGGGTTTGGCTATTCAAAAGTGATAATCACATTTGAAGCATCACCTAGTGTGTCCTCTTTCTTGTTATAGCAAATGCATTTTCACTGTTTGTCCTTTTCCAGTCTATCGTTTCCAGATCTTTGGCAGGCCCCCTTTCCACCTCTCCCATCTATCCTTTTTCCATTAACTCCCTACCCCTTTTGCCACTATGTCTACTACTCCTTTCCTTCTCGCACCCCTTCTATTCCCCTCTTTCCTTTCCCTCTTTTTTCCCCTGTTCGCAACCTCAACTTTCCTTTGTTCTTACATTGGTGTGGACTCACTCTTTTTTCCTCTTTCAATTGTGTGAGTGTCATGATCAAAAATCCCAGGGAAATGGGTTTATCTGGGTTCCCCCCCTCCCTCTGCCTTGCGTCTTTCACCCCTATTTTTTCCGGCTTCCTTCTTTCTGTAGCCCTACCGGAGGATCCTTTTTATCATGGAGATTTCGGTGTTGGATTGGTTTGAAAGCATTGAACCCTTGCCTGTTGTGCCTTGATTACTGGTTCTTTTATTCGGCTGTTGGTTTCATTTTCGTTAGTGCATTCTGCGTTAATCTGCTAGCTTTCGATAGCTTGTTGCTGTGTAGGTGAGTTCGTATCGCTATGGGGTGGGTGGCGGGGGTAACAAGAGGGGCCCTGCCTTGTGAGTAGCTTCTAGGATTAGGATGTAATCTGGTGAAATGGGTTTGTTACGTTGGGGGGAATGCGAGGGGAGACAAATCCCAATTAGCCCCCCACCCCCCGGGCACTAACGGAAGTTTTTAGCGTGGTGGACCGCTTTAAAGTGTTTAAGAAGTTAAAGAAAATGAAACCAGAAATGCTGTACATTTCCACATAAATGTAACATTTTTGGTATAAAAAAAGGTACTTTATTGTTAAGACGATTATAAAGCTTAGTGGACGGAGCCCACTTACCGCCAAGGTGAACGATAAGGTGTAATTACGGCATATGAGATAACGTTTGTTTATATCTTATCCACAAGAACATAAGAACAGTGGATCCATCCCACGTTCTCGGCTTACGCATTAGGTTGACCTGGATACTACATGACACATTGGGTCGTCACTTAGGAATCATCTTTTGTAAAGAAGCAGATAAAGTGACTTATGAGATGGGGTATCTGCTAGTCTGAGGGATTCTATGGAAAAAGGTGAAAAAGAAAAACCAACGAGGGGTTAAAAGTTGTACAGACGCGCGATATAGTACCGTAACATGATAATGTTGCCTGTTTTATTTTTTATTCGTCCACCGGTAGTATAGTATACAAGATTGTCCAGGAAAACAGTTAAGAGTAAACGGGGTATCACCTTACTGTCTGGAAAACCTTTTAAACATTAATTTGATTTTTAATACAAAATCTATCAAAATATCGATCAAAAATATTTATAATATTATAATTTCTGTATCGTTTTTCTTAATGATGGTCATTATTTACTGGGACAATAAACAAAGGGTTGCTTAAATTATAATTATATGCAAAACGGTTACAAACCGAGAATTTATGATGTCCAGTTGTATGTATAGATTGATCAAGTACAATGCTTGCTATGGTATCAAAAATTTCCACAAGATTTAAATATACAATTTGGTAAAGAGTACAGCTTTGAAAAAAGATAATCTTCTTTGGCAACCCGATTTTAGAATTATTTTAATAATATTAAAAATAAAGCAACCTTGTGGGCTCTCAACAAGAAGTTCAACAGAAGATCGTCACTCCCATTAGTGTTGAGAAAGTCAACTGACAGTTGACGAACACGTCCACAGTAAGTGTGATTTTTGGACTAAGTAAGTGAAACCTTATACAATATAATTGTTATACAACAGTCCGATGAAACCTAATGAACCTATTCAAGAATTGAGGTGATGTCACCACCAGATCAATGACAGTGTCACTGTAAACCCGCTGAGATCCACAAACCATTGATTATGCATTTATGGGGGATATTGCCCCAATCCTACAGGGTACGCACAGCCTAAAGGGTTGTAGATATAGAGAGAGAGAGAGGAGATAGAGAGAGAGAGAGAGAGAGAGAGAGAGAGAGAGATGTATATATATATATATATATATATAATTATATATAATATATCTCTAATATTAATAAACAAATCGTCAATAGAAACACCCTAAAACTAGTTCAGACTGTATGAAACAACATGCAAACTATAATCAAGGCGCAATAACACCGACCGTCAAAGACGCGCAACCAAATCCCGCGCGAAAACGGGACAATGCAGCAAAAAACGAAAAATGGCCCCTTGACGAGAAAAGCTGGCGAGACATTGTGTATAAAGCCACAGTAGTCACAGACCACCACGTACTTGCTAATTACGTAGCCTTGCCAGTGGTAATTTCAAAACAAGGACTACCAACCACAAAAAAATCATTCAAACATGAACGTTATCAGGAAAGGAAACCGACTTTCAAAGATGTATTGGGACTAAAATAAGAAAAAGGTTAAATCGCCCACATAAAACTGGCACATCCTCAGACGCCTAGCACTAAGAAACGTGATCACGTATTGGCCCAATTATGTATTAAAAAACTCGAAATCCTACAATTGAAGGACAAACAACTCAACAAGAGAAACTGAAAATATCAGCTTGACCTCACCAATTAGGCTAAAAGAAAAAGGGCACCAATCCGGGTGACGAAGGCCGTTAATTCATAGTGTTTACAACCACTTGTGATATTCTGCCTGAGATCGCAACACAAATGGATGTGTGTTGTGTAAACTCCGAGTAGCAGAAAGGAATCGTGTAATAAATCGTAATATATAGTAATATAGCTCTACCGCATACTATTAATGATTGAGCTCTTTTTTGTGTCCATCAACTCAGCTCCAGTTGCATGAGGATCGCAGAAAGGGCGTGAAACACCGTCTGTAGCAACAAAAGTCCTCAGGGTAGTAAGCAATTAGGTTTATGTATATCGGATATATATATCTATATATGAAGCTTGGAACGGTGGTCATCCATATCTTATTTCTGGAGTACTACATTTATATATTTATATATATATATATATATATATATATAATATATAATATATTATATATATATTTTTTAATTATATATATAATATATATAGAGATATATATTGATTGGTTACCCTGAAAAAATACTGGAAATTTTACAGTACAATCCTGGCAGCCATTCTGCCCAACAAATTACCGTTAAAATTACAGTATTTTACAGTATACTGTAAAAATTAATGTCATCAAAACGCATAAAAAACATAACTATTTGGTGAGTTCTTACAGAGACTGTGGCTTCCTCCGTCGTCTTCTTTACTTTCACCTTCCGTTCCTCCGTCCCTGCACCCTCCCCCTCCACTCCTTCCCTCTTCTCACCGGCCTCCTGCTCTTACTGTTTAAATAACAAACCTTGTCTCTCTCCTTTCCTCTCGAATGTGTGGAGAATAAAAAAAGCAATGACGAACACCCTAACTTAGTAGGCCTATCCACAATTTTTTAATTGACTATACTGTTAAATGTAATACATTTTACAACAAACTGTAAAAGAATATACAGTAAATTTGAATGAAAACCTGTTAAAAGCTAGATTTTTTTACTGGGTTTGTTGCAGAATTGGCTTGTCAGTATTTTCTGTACAATCTACAGTATTTTTCCTGTATATTTTAGTATTACGTTAATGGTTATAATGAAAAATTCATTAGTAGTGTATAATGAGGTTGTTACTCTTAAATGTCGAATAAAGTCTTCCTTTAGATTGTTATTATAGGCCTGGAAAATAGACATAAAATTGACATCATTATTTTCCTGTATTTTCCATACTTACAGCCAAATACTGCAATTTAAAGCTTTTGTTTACAGTTTTTCACTGTAAATTAAAACTGTAATTTTTACAGTTACTCAGAGGTTATATCATGTTATTAGATAGGGGCCAATCAGAGATACTTTAAGAAAAAAGACTATAGGGATTTTAAGAGCCAATTTTTTCTAGGTTGACAAACTCATGGACACGACATCTCACCGAATTTTCTTAAACTGTGTGAGGCATGAAAGACATTTGTTCCAATGTAAGAAAGAGACATTTAAAAATTCAGCATGTCTGTTGCCATGGTAACGGCCCTTCTTATTTTACTGATTTAAGGGTCTAGGCTAAGCCCAAATTATGCTGATTTCAATTACTAAAAAACAGCATTTTGAAACAAAAGGTACTCAAGACGGTAGATATTTTTAGAAACTGACTTCATAATAAATACCTTTATGTTTACACTAACAAGGGCAGGAAAGGGAATACGAGGCAGTGGGGTTTTAGAGCTCTGCTCTGGCAGTAACTAATCTGACATTTGCAGGACTGCCTCAAAAGAGTTGTGAAACAAGAAGTTCTGAGCTATTGGACCCACTTCTTAACTTTATCTATTGGTTGTGGCGTTGTACAGTAAAGAAGCACGGTGGGACCGATTTTGGAATTGAGCCCGCCTCATAGTAGAGGAGGTTAGTGAGGCAGAGTTTGCCTATAGGGTTCGGATATTTCATGGAGAAATGTACAAACTTCAATGGGAGATTATCTGTGATTGGGGTACCAGCACAAAACAGCAGTTCTGGATTTCCCAATAGAGCAACTTTCATGATGTCCTCATTGTATAGATGATGCTGGACCAAGCTTGAACTTTGAATTGTTTCATCGTAATGCAAATTACACAAAACTGTTGATTCTCACCTTGCATTATCTTTAAATTAGACTGGCCATTGGAAGCACTCGTTTCGCAACAAAGTGACAACGCACTATGATCACGATAACAACACAAATAGAAAAATAGTTTATGTATATTTATAATTTTGTTTTTAGGGCAAGGTTAATATTTTCTTTATTTTCTTTTTTTTTTCTTTTATTTTTTTTGGTTAAAGTTAATCATTTTCTCCACAAATGGGTGATTATTTTTTTATTTTATTTGTGCATGTCTGTGACTGAAAGCCAGGTCAAAGTAATGATAAAAATTTGTTGGCAAAGATGTGTTTTTGTTTTTTCTTTTGTTTTTTCTTTCTTTTTTTTTTTTTTTTTTTTTTTTTTTTTTTTTTTTTTTTTTTATTTTTTTTTTGTGCCAACAAACTATCGATAATGAAGTGCGTACACGCGTATGCTGTCATTTATAATTTCTTATTAATTTGCCGTTTCCAGAGAAATCGGCCATTTGAATATAATGTCTTGGTCCTGACCCAATGATACGCAGGTGGCTATTTTGAAAAAAGCAAACGTGTTTATAGGATCAACTGTTAATTAATTGCTGTGTATTTTTCATAGTACTTAAACAGAATTAACTCTCGTCCGACCGGGGGGTGGTCCCCATAATAGATGATTCCCTGCACACAAAAACGTAAACGAATCGCGTACAGGCTTTATGTAATTGTAAGTGTTCATCCTTTGCGGTCATTTGATCCAAAAAAAAACGTGGGTCCAGGTGTCCGTCAAAGCTCGGAATGTGTGGGGGAGTGGTTGCCACTTTTCATCTCCGCTTATTTCTCGTCGTAAAAGCGCGCCACCACAAAAAAATCAAGGATGATTCTGAGGTCTTTTACTCTGATTCTGACACTGCGTAAGCTCCTTGTACATGAATTATAGTTTGGTCATTGTGATTATTCCAGTTTGGACCCTTACTTTCCCAACAACCCAAATTTTTCTTGAATGATGATTAACCGCTTGACCATTCGTGACCTCACACGTATTCACGTATATCATTGCGGCTATTTTAGCCTCTATTAAAGTTGTGACAGTGACAGGCACCACTATGATAGAATAAATAAGCTCTCGGTAATGACGTCACTATTATGTCAATATCGTTCAATTGATAAGTCTGTACTTATTTGAGAAAAGGACATACGTGACTACACACTGATACCAAACAATGATGCTCTTGTTGGCTTATGACAACATATGCTTATCTGAGACAAGGTAGACAGTGTGCGGTAGTGAGATAATGTATACGGCCTTGTTGGACGAGAAGGTGGGGTGGTACATATTGCACGGTACAGGAGGATCTTTTTAACATTGCGTTTAAAGAACGGGGATGAAAAACGATATACCAGTAAGGACACAGAATGGCGGCCATTTGTGAATTCATTAGAATAGGTCCGATAAAAACGATTAAGAGTATTTGTGGGAGAATGTTGTCTCGACGCATAAACCCCGCAGCCACGCCTGACGCAAGTGGCTGTAAGCCTGATACAAATACACTGGGGATCCGTCGGCTAATTAAGTCAGGTAAGGTATTTAAGCGGTGACTATGTTTAAGTTTGAGACAATATGGGGACCATTTTTTAAAATTCATGCTGGGGGGGATTGTGGGGGGGTGGGGGGCGTTTTTTGGGGTGTAGGGGACATGAATATTAATTATTAAAGAAACAATATACAGAGTTGATTTAAAAAGGAATTTTAGTATGGGAAAACAGCCACTTTTGGAAAAATAAAGATTGATGAGGTCACGGCATTGATTGGTTTATTTTTGCTTCGGGGGAACCATCAGGTAAAAAATGACGTACGTATCCCTACATGTGAAACACAACGCGACTATCGTCATCGTACGTCGGTTTTTGAATACGTAGGGAAAAGGTAAAAATTTGTACTGAGACATAATAGACGGTGTCTTTTGGAAAAACAATAATAGCAATTTGGAGAGTGGTCATAGTGTACAGACTTGAATTAACATAGGTCGGATTATCTTTATATCGGTCCGCCCCGAGGAGCACACTGAATTGATACCGACACGTGACATGTACCGGACAGGTGACACTCAAACTCTTCATCTCGTTACCGTATAACTACAATACGCAAAGTCAGCAAGCATTCTGTATTCTGTTGTACAGCGTTAATCGATTCATAGATGTGAGGACTATACTTGTGGTATGTACAGGGGAGGGTAGGGACAGATCTTGCTCGATTGTGCATTGGGGATTCCAAACGGTAATTTGTGAAATGCTACATGCATTTACTAAGTGGCAGTCTCGTGCCCAGTGACATTAAAAAATATCTCTAAACCTTTGTTCAAAAGATCTTAGTAATATCATGATAAATAAGAAAAAGAATGAAGTTCACATCAATCTAGGCTTTCTGTTAACATTACCTGGCAATAACTCAAAACCCAGAAACTTACCCCCTGCAAAAGTAATCTCTATCAAACATAATACCCTGAACATACGCGCAAGGCTACAGAGCTAGGCGCTCTGTCAGCTAGCCCACCGATACACTCTAATATCAAAACAGCCTATTATAATTATTATTACACCCCCAAAACCATTGCACTTGGATTCATACCATACAAATAAACAAGGCGAACTCGGATTTACGCGAGCGTTTAAAATATTGTCACCGCGTAAGGTCACGATCTAAGTAACAGGTGATTTAAATGAACTAAAATGTACGTCGGGGGTTCTGCATTAGTGTGCTCGAATCAGCATATTGCTAGTATGAGAAAAACGGCGTTTGAAGTTTGAGTTACCTATGAATTGCGTTGTCATTTAAATGAAATAACAGGAAATGGCTATTTTAAGGTTATATGTAAAGAATGAGTGGTTATTAACTGACGACAGTATATTAAAATACCAAGAAACAACTGGTTTCTTATTCAAAGAGGCAATGAATTGGTTCGATTGGTTGTCAAACCCCAAATGTTGATTCGCTTGCTCTAAGGAGTCGATACGTTATTCGATGCAATGAACACGTTGATTCTAATGTTGGATGGTGAGCAGTACTATCGCAGGGATTTTACTATGTAAAAATGATGATGTGCCGATGATGCCAAGATGATAAGAGATAACGATGGCGGTGATGATGGTGGCACAACGATGAAATAAGGAAAACATCGAGCCTGACGACGACAATGATGCTGATGCCTGTGATGATGATGCTGATGCTGATTGCTGATGATTGACGTGGACGAGATGGACGACGACGACGACCATGACGATGACGACGATGAGATGTTTGCATTGTGTTTATGTTACAAAAACATGCAAAATTGTATACAAACGAATTCCATAAGTGGTTAAAACGGGAAACTTCAACTGTGACGAATTCAGAAAATTAAAACCTCTTACAAATTGGCTCCTTAAAATTAATATCTTTCTCGTTATATCTTTAATTAGTCGCCAATATATTTTAACTCATTTTTGCAGGAAAAACATAAAATTCAAGAGTAAATACGTAAGAAGAGAACACAAAACATTGTAGTGTATGGTAGTATAAAAATTAATAAACGTATGCAGTGGTAACACCACAATAACTATGGCTATAAACTGTTCAAAAATTGAGCTCAGAAAATATTTCAAATGTAACTGGATGTTTCCTCACTCAAAGATTTGGGGATAAAAGTGGCTATTTCTTCTCGTTTTCTTAAATTCCTCATTAGTTCCTATTTTTTTAAAGTTAATGTAGACTTAAATATATTACCAAATCTTGAAACGAATAACAAATAAATGGGTAATCTATCAAAATCTAACATAATCTAAACGAATTTAGAGGGACACTAACGTATACAAACACCTTCCCAAAGAAAATATCAATTTGTTCTTGAAAGGAGAGTTTTTTTTAAAATGATGGTATATAAAGTATTATTAGCTTGGCAGAATATCAAATTAAAATCAAGAAAATCAAACTTTCGCAATATGTGTACAAGCCTATTTTTTTAACCGGTTTACTAAGGGGGGGGTGTTAAACCCCGGAATTCATATTTAGGAAAGCAATATAAGCGAAGTAGATGATTCGATGTTGGACCAGTTGATAGCATGGTCCACCGTTTTCTACTGCTTCCAATCATACCCTAGTCGGGGTCACATGGTCAACGTTCAAAAGTGCAAGTGGTCATTTCCACAGACACACCATCAGAGTATAAAATGCATAAAGTGAAATTTGCATAAAAAAAAGTATGGAAATGGGATTTTCATGCGGGTTGAGTCCAAAAATGATATGAGAAAATTACTAGTTTTAATCAACATTATGGAATTTAGGCCATACAGCGCACAATATTTAAACATGTACTAATGATAAAGGTTATGAGATATTTATAGGCGAATAATGGCCTCGAGGTCGGATAAAACTAAATAATGGCGCCCATTATTGTTTGATTTTTTCCCGCCCTCGGGGAGATAGATGATACTCAAATTTCTATTCTATTAACTAAAAAAAACTGATTTTCATTGAGTGTTTGTTGTATATAGTTTAAGTTAATATGCATTATTTACGGTATTGATGCTGCATTAATGAAAATAAAGATACGAAAATGCATTAGCGGCTCATTATTGCAGAAAATGGGCAGTAAACTGGGCCAAGCAGAATGCTGCATTTAAATACAGGTAGAGTAGAGGTAGTACCACTACCCAAAAATCGACTCGACGGCTTACCGGTGAGGGTGATACCTTTCACATTGTTTCGCCAATGACGTAACGAAAAATTAAAGTTTTGGCGCACAGAGGGAAGTTTACCTTAGGGGGGTGAACTCCTCCCCTGTGGTATACGGGATAAGTCACTATGCCCCCCCCAAAAAAAATAATAGTAAATTGGGGATTGTACAAATGCTAAAACTACCAAACTTGGATAATCTTTCACGAAACACAGACCGTCGGTTCAGTAAAGTACAAGTAACACATAATTAATACCACAAAATAAAAAATGTGAAATAACATGTCTAATCCCTCATGAAGATAGAAAGGTAAATTTCACCGAGTGCCTTAAATATTGATAGACCTATTATCGATTTTTGACACTGAAGTAGCAATCTGTGTCCCAGCGAATACGTAATCTTTCACAATTTATTCTGTGTGCTTTGAGATATTTGACACGCAAAGAATCGCATCAGTATTCGATGGTTCTGAAACCCGTTTGATACAAATGAGTGTATTTTCGATGCCGGCTATTTTGGTTAGGAGATGTGATTTCACGTTTATTTTGGGTACAATTAAAGGAGTACATAAAATGCAACCAGAATCAACGATTAACTCAATTTGACCAAAAGATCAGATGCGACACTATGTGCGTGGAACCACGGACGGTATAATGTCTCAATATGAACCCCAACCCGTTCACGTCCCGACACACTCACATGTCCTCATCCCCAATACGCCCATCCTCCCCCTCCCCAAGACACTACACCCGCTCACCCCAAGAACTCCACCCCTCCCGTTCCCTGACAATCCCACTCCCTCCATGAGAACACTCCACCCCTCCACGAGACACTCCATCCCGCCCCCTTCCCGAGGTACTCCACCCCTCCCCGAGAACTCACCCCTCCTCCCCCAAGACCTCTACCCCTCACATGCCAAGACACTCAACCCACCCCCTGCCCAAGACACCAACAACCTCCCCCTTCATCGAGACAACCCCCCCTATCCTCACACCGAGAACCCCACCCCCTCCCCAAGGACTCACCCCTCCCCTCCCGAGGACAACCGCCTCTTCCCCGGACACCCCAACCCTCCACCTTGCATATCCAATGTACTGTTTCAGCGATACAGATATGCATATATAAATGTAGAGTCAATTGAATTAAGAAATGCCCTTTAATGGCCCACAAGCACTTGACCCAATTACGATTCAAACAAAAGATTGTGGGAGGTGGTCTTTAATTCACATAGCGAAGGAATTTTGTATATTTGAGTATACCTTTTTAGTAATACAGCAATTATGCATATGTAATTAGCTAATTTGCATACTTAAGCCGCATTAATTGAACAACTTTCAAATGGCAAAGTAAGAGGCACACCATGAAAGGCTTTCATTGTAGTGAAGGAATTTTGGGTATGCGATGCACCGTTCAAAAATATAGCGTTTACGCCAATTTTTGCATATTGGTATTAGCTCATTTGCATATGTAATTGCCCGAAATAGCCCAAAATCTAATCAACGAGAACCCAACCCTTCCATCCGAGTTACATCATTATATGCCGTACAGAACTCCAGATAAACTCGTATGACCAGCCTTGTGGGAAAAGTTTCTTAAACTATCAAATTCGATACTTAATGAGCATATTTACGCCCCAAATCTAATGAGGTCAAGAACTCTTCAACAACACTCTTCTTTCACCATAGTACATCAATACTAGCAAGATGAAACTCCAGATAAATCCTAATATTACATTTCTTGCATATTGACCCTGTCCCTTGAACTTTTCTCCTCCCCCTGGCAGCCAGTGGAGGACCCTGGGGGAAAGAATGACATGGTTAGTAAGGGGGTTCCCCTCCTACGACAATAACCAAGTTTGGAAATCTGGCTCATTCCAGAAAAAAAGATAGCCCAAGTTCAGGGGTTACATTTTTATCACGGAAATTCAGGGTTACATTTTTCTCACAGACAAGGACAGACAGACGGACAGACGGACGGAGCCCATTTTTAGTCCCCTCGAACTTTGTTCGGCGGGGACAAAAAGTACCAACATTAGCTGTAGTTATGTGACATTCACCAAACCATTTCGCCACATCAATTACTTGCAAAAACAGTTCAAATTGGCCATCTTCTAATTAGTAAGAGTTAGCGGCATTTGGCAGCACCCTCTAGGGTATAGGCTACAGTATGAACAGGGGTTGGTTAAAATAGTAGTGCTAATTAGCAATAAATGAATAAAGAAGATAAATTACCCCCCAAAAAAATCAAATCGTGATTATGTAATAACGCAGTATTGAACAATGACACCAAAACAACAGAATGGCAAAGCATTATGAATATGCGGTGCACAAAAGGATTCTAGGTAAGTTTGGGTTGTCAGCATCAAATGCCACATGCTTGTATTTTATGGCACTTCCCCTATCCACCGAAGTCAATTGCTTACAAAAAGAGCTCAATATTGGACCCCTTTTAATCAGTAAGGTAGTCGGTCAAATACTCCCATGAGCGGCCATTTGGCAAGAGCCCTCTGTGTTGCTACTGTAGAGAGCACATGTTTAAAAAGTTAATATAGTGCTTACTTATCCAACATTGATGAAAAAAATAGTCGAAAGGTGGTTTCGCAATTTAAGGTGCTATGAAACCTATATACATAAACAGAGAAGGCGGTCATTTTGAAGGGGCCAATAGAATATGTCCCCCAAAGGTATTCTGGGTAATTTTGGTGTGAGTGTCAGCACCCATACTTCCAAAAATACAAAAATTAGCTGTTGTAACGCGATTGCCACTCGTATGTTTAGATGAACTTTGGCCATAATGAGGACTCACCTATTAAAATGCCATACAAAAAATCCGCGATTGTGTAGCAAAATGATTTAGGTAATCGAGTCGCATCCTTTGCGCATATTTCAGCACAAAAAAACAATAAGCACCACAACCTTACGCGGGGGGGGGGGGGGGGGTAAGCCGAGCCAGAATTTGAGGAGTGAGGTTGGTAAACCTCCAGTACTTAACCTCGTCTACCTGAGACATTGTTTGTAACAAAAAACTCCGGGGGGGTGGTTACCACCCCCTGTAATTTTAGTTACTGAACATCCCATTCCTGTGAATTGGTACCAAAGGATAGCTTAGAGTTTCTCTATCCATTGGTACCAAAAATAAGTACCAACATCCCCATTATGACGTCACCATGACGTCATACTGTTGAGGAAACAATACGGAAAAGCTGGAATATAGGTGGAAATTGATATTTTAGCGTCTCAAACACATTATAGCTCTAAAATGTTGTTCTTATAGAAAATAGTCTTTTCCCATCCCCCCCCCCCCCCAAGTAGAGTCAAAACCCGCATGAAAAATCCGATTTTTCTAACCTTTTTGGCGAAAATTGATTTTTTCATGTTTGCTGTCTATGGAAACTTGGAGTTTTGATGATCATGACGAACTTATGACGTCATGGGACGTAATGCTAGGCTGTTGGTACTCATTTTGGTATAAATGGAAAGAAGGGGACCATAGCTAATCTATTGGTACCAAAATCAAGTGTCTGTGGCGTTCCTGTGTTGTGTTAGGCATGTTAGTATTTCTCTCCGCAAGGGGGGGTTGCCACCCCCTATCCATCACTTTGGGATCACCTGTATCTACCTATACAAAGGTGGTGCTTGGTTTTGGATGAAAAGAGCGTCAATGTAAATTGACAATTACAGTAAATAATTGGGACACCAAAAAGGGGGGTTTTAGGAAAGGCCGGGGAAAAAAAACCGAAGGGGGGTGGTAACCACCCCACCCCCCCCCCCCCCCCCCCATCCCGGTAGAAGAGGGTTAATGCTAACTTTTCATTTTAAGTTAATTTCTTTTCGTTCATCATTTTGACGAAAATCCGGTAAAAACTATTGTGTGTGATTTTAGGACAAAATTAAAATATTTCTGAGACTTAGTGACGGAGTGAGTTTCCTTCACATGGGGGAAAAACACAAAGGGTAGACGATGTAAGTTATTGTAAGATTTATCAACTGCTTGACCATCGACCGTCCTCTTACACTCCTCAAACGTCAACTCCCCAAACTCTAGCAGGTCAAAGAGGTCGAGTCCCGCCTGGACGAGAGTGGGGGAGCTATACCACTGTTGAGTGGGACCCGCTCATCTCACATCACCCCCTCGCCTCCAAGCGGGACCCCACTCGAGGCCATAATTTTAAACTATTTAACATGACACCACTACGAATTTACTGCATTAAAACTTTCTTGCTAATTTAGTAAAAAATCTAAAGACATAAGTTAAAAAATCCTAAATCAAAAAGACTAACGTCAATAGTTTGTGCCCCGAACATTCACACTGCAAATATGGAAGAATGTGATATCTTACTAACTGTGAGACCAATGGCTTCCTTCTATCCCCAAGTGCCTGTATGTCGGACTATACCACACTTCTGCGCCACAACAGCAGAGAAAGAGAAAGTCATGAATGGCATTCCCATGATTTCGGTTTGGGGGCCAATCAAATTGGCGCACTGGAATCATACGAATGCTCCACATTAAATTCATATGACCAAAAATATATTGCATTTCAAAAACTTGGTACCAAAGAACCAAGTGAAGGAAAAAACAATTTCTGTGCAATTGCAAAAGTTCGAAAACTTTGAATTTCAAAAATCGAAACGTCTCCCTTTTCCAAAAGATCACGCCTGTAGTATGCGAAACTACACCCTGGAATTTCAAAACATTTCCCCCTGTACTGTAAATAGAATGCGGTTCGGTACTGACACGTATGAGCTTGAAAGACCATGTTTACGCGGGTCCCGCACGTGCGATCATATCCGGCCGGCGGTAAACATGAGGGGACAATGCACCCACCAGATTCGCGGGGATGCACACTATTTCACTGCTGGGGTAGCTCAATACCACGCTAAAAAAATCATGAGCGCCACGCCCTCTAAACGACCAATCTGAGAGGGGGAAAATATTGACAAATGTAATGATGACAAAAGTAAATGATTGATTATACCCAACAAATTGTACAAATTGCAATCATTGAAAAGTTAAATAATACCATCAGTACCCACATCCTACAGCGTCTATTGCTTCAAGCTAGCGAGGGGACAGGCTAACGATTCCTTTAAAAAAATGAAATCGATTTTGGAAATAAAATGGATATTTTGTGGTCAATGTGGACGTGAAAAAAATCTCAGTCTCTAAATCCAAATCATTGCCACATCTCTATCCAAACATTTAGGTGGACATTACAAAAAAGCGTGACAACTTGTGAAGTAGCCAAATGGTTTCTGTACAAATGCCAAACTTTTAACATGGAAAGACATCCATTGTGTGATTACTACTATTTAGCAATCTCGTACAATGATGAAGACGAATCATTGTGGCAGTAACATTTTACTGACTCGTACATACATGCGGGGGGTGCCTCTACCTGACCTGATCCACGAAACAAAAGGGGATTACATTTTGATCTGGATACAAACATCCGTGAATTGAACAATAAACCACTTTGGCTACCCAAATAAAGACTACATAAAAGACTTGACAATTTCTAAAAAAAATTCCTCAAACATGCGCTTCAGTCTCCAAACTATCAAACAGTCCACAAATTTTCACTGGCCCCGGTCACTGGTCTATTTCACAAATTCAGCAGCACTCCTCCTTATCACGATTGCTGCTTCTCAGTCGTGGTGCTTTCTAAAACAGTTTGTACTGGTATGATTTCAAACATTTCCACCAAAACTATCAATCACATGAAAATTAAGTTCTTAATTAGCTACACATTCCACAAGTAATGTTCGTTTTTAGCTTAAAAAACCACACATTAAATCCAATCAGTAGGCCCTATAGTTCGTTCTGCTGCAAAGTTCATATCCAATACCAATTTGAGTGCAGTGCAGAGCGGAAAATGTTTCCGTGGCCCGCATACACGATGAGTGCCAGAACACATCACTCACACAAGGTTTCAAGAAGAAAAGTTTTGAATTTGTGGGTACACAGGCAATGAAGATGTCCGTCAGTCCCAGACAAAAAAGAACGAGGTGCTGATTCACAGCCATAATACTGTGTCCGGGCGGGCCATTGGAAAAACCATAATTCCACTGTCTCTGCATCAACATTTCAATTCAAGCATGGGCGAGGGGGAAAAAAAATTTTAACTTTAATGACGATCGCCAACCTAGTATCAACTCTGGAGCTGCGTGAAGGGTCGTCTCCATCACCACATTTTTGGAATAGGGTAAAACCCAAAAAAATTATGACGTTTGTCACAACAACGTTCACTTCATGAGTCTCAAACATTGTTGTACCGGTTTGTTGTTCGCTCAAATCCATGTAGTCCACCACAGTTCTCAGTCTATCAGGATACATGAAAAGGTTGAAGCACTCCAAATCTTCCCATCAAGTCAGTTCCAACGGCTTCCTCCGCGATATAAAATCACAAAAGTATTTCCAGGTATAATCACAATTAAATTAGTTCAACTCCAATCCCTTTCTGATCATGATCGAAATAAACTGATTCACATCAGGGTCCATCATAATGCCTGTCCCAGGCAGCCCGCCCCGCAGTGAAAACCACTTGACACGCGGCGGACAAGTTCACGAAAGTTTTTGAATCACGTCATTTTGTCCATCAAAGTTCACCATTGGAAAAAAAGCTTTCAGGCTTTGAATGTGGTACCAGGATCTTGCCCGATTCTCCGACCAGATGTGACGGTTATTGTTTTCCTTCACATGGGGGGAAACAACACAAATGGTTAGACGATGTAAGTATTGTAATATTTAATCAACTAGTCTTGACCATCGACCGTCCTCTTCACTCTCAAACGGCACTCCGCCAAACTCGATGGCAGGTCAAAGAGTTCGAGTCCTGTCTGGACGAGCGGGGGCGCTATACCACTTTTATGAGTGGACCGCGCATCCCCACATTTACTACGAATTTTGCGGGGCTCCGTGCATATCAGAATGCGCTGGAATGTTGGTACTTATTTTGGTACCGAATTGACACTGAATCACGTTCACTGTGAGGTTCGGCAATTGAAAATTTATGGGATTTCAGCCCCCCCCCCCAATTACACGTGTACATAAATAGCCTAGTTTTGGACAAAGCGTTAAGGGGGCGGCCATTTTTGGTAACACTTTCCGAATTTGGTATCACATAAGCTAAAATTGGTGCTGCTTTTATATTTAAATGAAACATTTTTACAATGATCTCCCCATCATTTTTGATTAATTACTAATAATCACCAACCCAGCCATACGCTTAAAAACGTTTCCCAAAAAAGTACCAACACCCGGCAACATCCCGGTGACGTCAACCTGTGTAGTCGGTGTTGCCACTAGGGCACCAAAAGCATGTGACAACACGCGATGCAGAAGCACCCACAAGCGTAAGTGACAACATCTTGAACAGTTGTTGAAAAAGAAATCCCAACATATTTTTATTGAGGGGCAAATTAATTTGATCGGTATACACTTAATAAGTACATAGTCATTGTTATTTGTGCGATATAAGCCTTATGTCTCATTTTGAACAGTTAAATATGCTTCATTTTCCTTCTCTGACTTTTTTTTGCACTTAGAGGCTATTGTTGTACATACATAAACGGTAGTTTTTACCATTTAGGGCTTTATTAACAAAGTCGAAATGGATTTTTCTAACCTCACCCACCCCTCTCAAAATACAAATGGCACTACGCGTGTAACCCTCTTCTTTCATAATTCACGAGCCCGCCGTTTGCTCTGCACAACCGATATACACCGTCGTACTCACGTATCTTGCGCTCGTGGTCTTACCCGTCTTAACCGTGCATAACTCTTGTTTTTTATCAGTCCGAGCGAGGGGTTGTTATTACAATTCCCAGCTTTTCAGGCCAATCATTATTACCAAGATCTTGGCCAAGAAATGATGTGCATAAATATTCTTGAAATGAAAGTATAAGCACAAACACTGACCATTTTATATCAGGGTCAAAAATCTCCACTCTGGTCCTAAGCAGCGTGTCGATTGCAAGCCACGGCGTGTGTGGTTCATGTATCAGCCTCATGTCAGCGCTCTGCTACTACTAATACAATCCAAGCCTTTCAGACAGACCAAATCATTTATTAACAAGACTCTTGGCCCAAGAAAGGAATGTCAGAAATTCTTGAAATAAGTATCCCGAAAGTATTAGCCCAAACACTGACAATTAATACTCAAGTCGCAATATGAGTTCTGTCGACTGCAATCCGGGCCGGCAATTCTACAGCTACTTCCAAACCCTGTGGCAGCCTTACACCGAACAACGGCGACACTCTCTTCATATTTGCAAATTCTACACGAAATTCTTCGTGCCTTTTTTGTCGAATTGCTCTGATTTTTGTAGCTAAATAATTAACAAATATTTTAATTAACCAATTCAAATGTTCTCGCTGTCCGGCAAAACGGTCATGGTTATTTTCCTTGGCATTATTTGCTACTCGTTTCTTGCTTTCTGCTGGAGGCTCATCCGGCCGGCCTGTACCTCGGCGTTCTCCTCCCCAAAATCTACCCCTAGACTGTCTTCATCAGATTCTACTCTGAAGCTTCCTTTCCACACTACACAGCACTTCACCGCCCTCATCTGCCCTCTCCATTTAAATTCCTCAGAGCCATTTCCATTATTTGTAAAAATGTACGAAAAGGACACCTTGTACAAATTAAATTACCGCGGTAGTCAGCTTCTGCACCTATAACCGTAATGCATTGCTGGCAGTGCTTGCAACCGAAGTGCCCTGGAGTAAACGGAATGACGTCACGCAATAAGTCCTCCCAATGTATAAGACGCTCCGCCCTTTTCTTAAGTGCCTTCTTTGACCATTATATGGCTCAATTAAAATTTGAGTGCTGATATAAGTTAAATTTTGGTCTATTTGGCTTCTATATACATGTTAAGAATGAAAAATAAATAAACTAGGTTCTAAAGTAAGAAAATGCAGCATTGCATTATGATACCGATATCTCGATATTTTTTTCAAAAAGGAGTGATGCTAGAAAGAAATGATTCTGACTGATTGACCCCTTCCTTTAAGTTTTCTTCTGACTGACTTAGAAACCCAGTGCTCAGAAGGCCGTTATTTTCAGAAAATATCCGCATTTTGTCACAAATATTCTGCCTGACGGGTCCTTCTGCAATAACTGGCGTGTTTTAACCACTAAAACAGCCCCCTAATCAGAATTCTGAATACCGGGCCTTCTGAGTACCGTGTTTTCTGAATTGACCAGAAGGACCCATAATCAGAAAACCCGTCAGTTAGAACAACATCTGAGTAGCGGGTCTTTAAAATAAAATAACCCAAAAGCCACTATTCAAAATCCCTTTATTCATAAGGCCCCCTATTTCAAAAATTCTGAATAGTCGGCCTTCTGAGTAGTGGGTGTTCTGATAGTGGTCTTCTGAGATAATCGTTCTTCTGAATAGCGACCTGCACCTATAATAATCTATTTTAAATGAAAGAATACCATAATGGTCGTTAGTTAATAGTTTTGGAAGGGCCGGTTTTAAAGAACTGAGGTACCTCCCATGAGAAGAGTGTCCAAGCTAACCATAGCCGCATGTACGGAATAAACCGTGAACCTTGTAGACGAGGCCATTGGGGTTACAGTGTTGAAACAAATGATGCATACAGCACTCAATGGTGAACACAATAGGACAGATGGATGGTAGGACACTCAGTCACACGGGGGGGGACATTGCATATATGACACAGGCGTAGAAGTAACCATTGTCCGGTCGCGTACTCATTAGTCCGGGAAACAATGGTGAACAATAGGGCAATCAATTCAGTTGACTCTTAACGCAACATTAGTTTCACGCTTTATTCCGTTATCGTCTATGGGCCCCGGACTATGGCTCCCCACGGATATATTGCTTCACACCGGAACCAAACTGTTTCCAAAACGTTCAAGGGTATTCAGATAAAATATTCTAGGGAATAATCAATGGCGAATGAGTATTAAATTTTAGCGGACCTTGAATGGTTAAATGACATTGTGCCTGTAAGTAATTCTATTTGAACGATTTTCAGTTGTAGTTAACTTCCCAATTGAACACCTGAACCTTTCTTGATTTCACCCTGTCTGAATAGCGACTATGCAGAATGCTATTTACTTTGCTCTTCTATTTTAGGAAAAAAATGATAAAAAATAGATACTCTCTCTCTCTGTCCAGGCCAGAAAGGTTGTAGTTAAATGGAGTGTTAGCGATTAAAGTAGCATTCCTTGAAAATGTATAAATTACTGCGTCTTCTGAAATATTACAGCTATGATCGCCGAATTAATTGTCACAAGATGCTCTCTCTCTCTGTCCACGTGCTAAGTTGAATTTAGTGTTTTACTGGAGACATTTAAAAAATTCAGACAAAAGTCGGCTTTACGCATAATAAAAACGTCCATTGGTTGAATACATCGAATCGAATAAACACATTCTGCGGTCATGGTCCATGGAATGCTACTCTGGTGTCATCATAGTTGTATTTTGAAGATTTTACTTGAAGGATTAAAATAAAATATATATAACCAATCATATCATGATAATAAGCACTATCTGCGAATGTGTGTGTGTGTGTGTGTGTGGACGTGTGTGTGTGTGTGTGTGCGATGTGCAGTGTGTGCGAATGTGTGTGTGCGTGTGTGAAATGGAATACATATTCTTTGGCAATATTAATATTTTAAACGGCTAAACTCTGTTTTACAGTCTTTTACAGACATTTTGTCATTATTTAAAAAATAGTTTGGTTTAAAATAAGTGTTGCAGTTTGAATGCTGAAATTTTGTATTGAATGCATACTTAAATGCGTAATGTTTATTGACATAAGTAAAGTCTATTGTGCGTAATTGTGGCATATTTATGAATTCATAATGCTTTAAATACTGTTTCGTTGTTATAAGAATTGAAGAAATACAAATACGACAAGAAACATTGACTACTTTACTCAGGCAGTTTATAGCTTATGCAGCGTGCTCAAAGAACAAACAAAAAACCAAAACAAACAAAAGGCAATGAAACAAAACAAACAAACAAACAAATAAACATTGCAGATGAGTTAATGTAGACCTTGTCACCTCTGGGCTATATTTGACAGGCAAGCTTGTACCTTTGAATAGTATTCAATTGTCACGTTAAGTTAACTCATGGTACCGGACACTAATTGCATTACATCCCAATTCCCGTCATTCGTAAAAGAACTTCTTCAGTCCAAATGGCTGCTCAGTGGTTCTTCTACTTGTTGCCATTTGTATGAACACTCACACGTTAACGAGAGAGAAAACAGTTTAAAGGACAATCGATATATTTGATTACAGTAACAGGTGAAGGTAAAAAATAGTCTTCCTTCTTTGCCATGTGTACAGCACTCTTGTTTTTGCAACAACAACAACAAATTAAAACCACCAAATCTACGGTTGTACACGTATACGACCGAAAAAATATCGACTTTCGTTTTTCATTTTATTCATGCATGCATAAGAAAAACGAAAAACGATCAGTGCGAGCACTTCTTCTTTTTCTTTTTGTAGCAATGGAGATAAATGTTGAAGTCAATTACCCATTTCCATGTTTTTGTTTGATTTTTATACTTGCATTGGAAAGCAGAAAACGATTATATTGTGAGGATTTTTCTTTGTTTCTTACTTCTGTGTTCACCTAACAGTAAAAGGTACCAATAGTGTTATGAGAAAAAGTTACTGCCCTTTGCTTATATGTATATCATTAAATAATCAATATCCAGGAAAATGATTTCATAATTATAAAGATGTAGATGTCTGAAGCAATAATTGAGTTTAAAGTCTTTATTGGGAGAGTCGTAAACTGTTATTAGTGCAAGAAATTGTATTTTGGAGCTAAAATTGCAACGATTCTGTGCTATCATACTTCTAAATCGCCACATAACAATATACCAAACGTCTAGGAAATTAACAATGGAGAGTAGTGAAGGGGCGAGTTTTTTACAGGGTGCAAAACTCAAACTGGTCTATCAGAATTTTGATATCTTATTCTCTCATCATTTCTAAGAATACCAACACCAGAAATGTTTTCTGTTGCAATTATTTTTAGTTCAGGCTCTCATTTAATTTACAGTTCACGCACTGAAAAGATCTATACCAAGAATACAATCGTTCCTTGATGTTTTCATTTTTCAATCAATCTCGATTCTCATTAAAAGGGGCAAGTTTAGTTATTAGCGGTCTTCGATCGACGTTACAGGTTTGCTTGGCATCTCATGATTAAATTTGGATGAAGCTATTCCGTGATTTGTTTTTTATTACATTTTACACGCCACAAATCCGTTGTTTTCTTACAGGTCCAAGTTACTTTATAACGACATGTGCAGCACGCTGATTTTATTGTTATCATCAGTTCCCTGTTTCCTAAATTGTAAGGTCATGACTAATTTAATCATTTGGAAAAAACGACACAGTGTCATGCTTGAAACTATACAGCTTCTAGAAGTCGATACCAGTCAAAATGTACTATAGATACAGGTTCAAGGTCACCCCTCAAAATGGGCTCAAATTCTTCATGCTTAATATAGATAGTAATGTTTGACATTGGGCATATAATTAAGGGGGAAATAGTGTTAAGGCCCACAGGTATCATTGGCCAAACGAGTCATAACTAGCCAATTTCTGCTCGCAGAAATTAATTTCAGCGAGCTGAAATTCAGAATTTCAGCGAGCAGAAATTTATCCAATCAGATTATTATACTGGCGGCACTAACCAATCAAATAACGTTTTTCAGCGAGCAGAAATGTTTGAAATAATTTCAGCTCGCTGAAATTAATTTTGGCGAGCTGAAATTAATTTCACCTCGCCGAAATGAATTTCGGCTCGCCGAAATTCAACAACTGGCCATCCCGTTCATAAGTACTGAATTTCTACTAACCAAAATTAAAATGCAATGAATTTCTGCTCGCCGAAATAAATCAATTTTGGCGAGCTGAAATTAATTTCGGCGAGCTGAAATTAATTTCGGCGGGCAGAAATTCATCGCTTTTCATTGGCTGGAATTTCAGCTCGCTGAAAAAAACGTCTTCCTATTGGTTGTAATTTCGGATTTCGGCGAGCTGAAATTAATTTTGGCGAGCTGAAATTCATTTCGGCGAGCAGAAATTCATTGCTTTTCATTGGCTGGAATTTCAGCTCGCTGAAAAAAACGTCTTCCTATTGGCTGGAATTTCAGCTCGCTGAAAAAAACGTCTTCCTATTGGCTGTAATTCAGCGAGCAGAAATTAATTTCGGCGAGCTGAAATACATTTCGCCGAGCAGAAATTCATTGCTTTTCACTGGCTGGAATTTCAGCTCGCTGAAAAAAACGTCTTCCTATTGGCTGTAATTCAGCGAGCTGAAATTCATTTCGGCGAGCAGAAATTCATTGCTTTTCATTGGCTGGAATTTCAGCTCGCTGAAAAAAATTGTCTTCCTATTGGCTGTAATTCAGCGAGCAGAAATTAATTTCGGCGAGCAGAAATTAATTTCGGCGAGCTGAAATTCATTACTTATGAACGAGTTGGCCAGGTTAATTTTGCCTGGCATTAAAAAACGATTCCTGATTGGTTGTAATTTCAGCGTGCTGAAATGAATTTCTGCTCGCAGAAATTAATTTCGGCGAGCTGAAATTAGTTCATTGGTTAAAACCGGCTCGACTTAATTTTGATTGGATAGAATTTCAGCTCGGTGAAATTAATTTCTGCGAGCAGAAATTGAGCTAGTTATGACTCGTTTGGCCAATGATACACAGGGTCCATGGGATCAGCACTCTGGCCTCTGTTTTATCATTGAGCTGATCGATATAACGTAAATGTGTGTTTCCTGTTGAAAAATTCCCATGCGAGCAATTAGAAACTAATTTGAACCAATCGGATCAATATAAATGTTTACCCTCATGATGACATTGAACAGTTTTGGCCTGTGGTGCAAACACAAAAGGTTGTAGAATGTAGATATAGGAAACTATTCCTTTCTTAATCCTTAGAACCAGATGAACATGTCTATACACCTTTTAACCCAGTGTGAAACATTTAATTTTTCCCTTCCCCATCTCAAAAAATTCTCAAGGATGCCAGAGTTGCATCATCAAGGTTTGGAATCAGCAGGTCAACGTTACCTAGAAACCACCAAAACATTTTGTGCAGACTTTTTTGCAAGGTCATATTGGCCTACCGCGGGACTACTTCAATGATATTCAATGTAACAGGTGAGTAGAATGTTACTATTAGATACGAAGAACAACAAAGTCTTTGTACTGTATATTTTATTCATCTTTCCCTGGAAATGGCCAGCGCACGATAGTGTTGAAAAATAAAACCCACGTGCGCTTGGCCGAATTCGAACCGGTGACCTTCGTATTACAACGCTCTTACCGACTAAGCTATCAAGGCAGGGATGGTAGAGGAGCGATAGATATCATCTATAGGTGTTAGGTTCGAAAGGTGTCCTTCGCTTTCCTAGCGGATAGCATCAGAACTGTATAAAATATACATCATTTTCCACCTCGAGAAGTAGTTAAATTTCAAAACAAATATAAATGTTTATGCTTTGAGATCAAAACAGATTGCAAAATTAGGTAGTTTCCTATGATGTAATTAAGATGATGCAATGCACATGATGTTATTTTATGTTATTTCTAATTGGATAGAGTTAGGTTATGTTTATGCATGATGTGATGGTAATATATATTTTTTTGTATTAGGAAATAGTGTGTATATAAGGAGACCTTGTAGTCATAGTATCAGGATCAATTGAGATTTACCACAGAGCTGGCCATTAGCAAGCTATTTCTCCGCTGGGTCATCTTCTTCGAGGACAAACAGCTTTCAGTTTTTTTTGGAAATCAAAACGATTCCAGTTAATGTTCCCATTAAAAGTGACATTTAATTACGACAGAACTGACATTTAGGGTGATACTTGGATGTACTCTGGCGAATATTAAAGGTATAAGCATGCGATAATGCAACGAAATCTAAATGTTGAACATGCATTTTTACCTATAAATCCAAGATTAACTATCAATATAACTACCTAATGTAGGAACAAAGCCCCAAATAGTGAAAAAAAGTGTCGCTGAAATTTGTCATACCCTCTCTCGCAAATAGACCATAGAGCGGTGACACTCAAAATCTACACAAACCGTTGATTGTGGTTACACCAGTAACAGTACAGATAAACCATGATCAATATATTTGTGTTTGAGGTTCAACCTGTACAGGCCATGATGCACAATATTACGCATTGAAAATCTGGGAAATTCACAAGGAAGGCTATTTCAATCTCAAGTCCGATTTTAATACGCACGTTTTTTTTTTTTTTTTTTGTTTTTTATGTTTTTTATGTTTTTTTTTGTGGTGTTTGTTTTTTTCAATTTTTTAATGAAAGGCACCAACCCCCAACGGTGGTTTGGGGTGGAAAAAACAAACACAAAAAAAAAAATTACAGAATCAGATCACAAGTAGTACATTGTCTGTAATACTATACATGGATTCAAGCCAAACACTCTTGTCCTTATGTTTTAGCACATCTCTGCCAGTTAACAAAAATACCCAAAATACGAATTTTGAAGATTTGTGTCCGCATGTTTCGGATCAGCAAATCCCTGTCTTATTTCCCTTTTAACAACGTCGCGAGGAAAAAACCCGTCGTCTTGAACTGCTGAAAAATTTATCTTCAGAGACAAAAGAAGATGCCCTTGGAATATAATGTCGTGAAATGTAATTGTGTTGTGGACATAAGTACCAAATTCTTGAAACCAATCTTATAAAACAGGGTGAGTATATGAAATTCCGATCATTTGTGCACAAGCTCATTTTTTTGTGTTTAAAAAGTATTCTGTACAACTTTGACGTCTCGAGACGTCCGTAACATCACGCACACAACTAACACACCCCATAAAAAAACCAAAAACAAACGCACACACACAGCCACTTTGACACAGCCCACACGTACACGAACTCCATCTCAACTCAAGATAAAAAAAAGAAGCCACCATGATGGATGCAAAAGGACCAGGTACACTGTCTGAACAATACCACATTACAACAATCTAGTCCTGGGAACAATTCCCCTTAGCTAGGCAGAGGTATTGAGTCAAAATGTAAGAATACCCTGGTTATTGGGGGGGCAGTCTGAGGAGCCTGCATACTTGATAGCAATAGGGGGTCAATGGTGCAGGGGTAATGATGAGTGATATTTACTTCATACACTGAAATCTTGTATCGGGGGGGTGTCAGGTGACTGAATACGGTCTGGTAAGGCTCGTTCGATAGTCTGGATACAGTGGGGAGGGAGTGACAGCTGTGTATTCTTGGGGGTCCTCGGGTGTGATTTGGTGTTTTTTTATGTCACTGCGTTCAGTTGTGGTGGTTTCTACAATCAACCTTTACCAGGGTGTATTTCCTAACCAGTTGACTCTTAGATTTGTCTCGGCTTGTGGGGGGAGGTCGACAATAGGTTTCGTGTGTAAGTTCCTTATCACAAACAAAGATCGCGTGTAGTGCGGGACTGTGTGTGCCAGTGAAATGCTGTATTTTTAACTGCAGAGAGCCACTCTATTGGTATATTTCGGGGATCAAGTAAGCCATGGTGACCAAAGACGTGATTTCAATGGCCTGTGTAGTAGCTTGTAGTGGTGGGGTTACGACGCGTTGAGTTACTCTTTGATTTTCCTGAACCCCTCTGATAAATCGCAAGTACACACATCGACTTATTTTTTTTAAAAAGTGGTTTTGTTTACCTTATGTATCATGACTACAGATATGAATTTTTTAATTCTTAGAGACTTTTTTTGATGAGTGAATGAAATGGCTAATTTTTTAGACAGCGACGAAATTTCATTGGAACGGCTCACGATATAGAGAATCCATGAGTGCAAATAAAGAGATTGAACTCCTTTCAAGGCTGTAAAAATTAACCTACACTGAATATGTTAAAAAACATCGGTTAGAAGGTCAGAGTGTGCCGCCCGGGCATAGTTGTGACTTATGCTGATTTTATAGTTGCTTCTAATTTCTCTTTGTAAGTAAATATTGACAATATTAACCCTCGTTCAACCAAGGGGATCGGCGGATCATCCCACCCATGTCGCACAAAACGCAAACGAAAAATAATAATAATAATCACAGTCTTGATATAGCGCCTAATGCAGAGGGCTCTAGGCGCTTTTCCAATAGAATGGAGCATTACAAAAATATTAATACGACAGAATACAAAAATAATACAATTCTAATGTTCCAAACAGACAATGATATCAATCAATTATACACAAGTTCAAAATAACTTTAAAGTAAGTAGAAATTCGACTATATCTCGCAACCAACAGATAAAGAGAAAGACACCCAGTTGCCTCCATACTAGAACAGATGGGGGATACCCGAATCGTCAGCTGTGAGGGATCTGTGTTTATGTACCACCAAAGCGACATCGATTAAGTCTTGATTTTCCTGGATTCAGATGCCTCTAACCCAACCTAACTGATGAAAACAACTATCCAGGCAACCGGATTGATGAGGTAGAGAATAATAAAAATAAAGGAAACAAAAATCACATATGGTGATTGGACTGCAATCAGAAACAGGATACTTATCAGGAGCCAAATGTTGTGTAAATAGGTATGTCTTCAGACGGTGACTTGAAAAATATTTGCCGCAGTACTGAGCTAAGCGGATACTATTAGGGAGTTTATCCACAAATTGTGCTGCTGGCGTAACAAAGATCTATCACATAGAACTTTGTTGATGAGTTGGTTGATTTACTCAGCTGGGCGCAAGAAGATGATCTCAAGTCTCGGGTGGTGAATTACAGCTGGATGAGCTCAGAGATATAGTCAGGTGACATGCTTTGGATGGGCCTTGTAGTGCGATAGAACTACAAACTGCCCTCGTTTAATGGAGCCAATGCCTTGGTAAGAGCTGGTGGATATGTTCTTGTCTACGATTTTTAAGGACAATACGGGCAGCTGCATATTGACCCTCGCTGACCTTGGTCAATTCCCTCTTTCTGGAAGCCACTAAGCAGGAATTGCAGGAATCCATCCTAGATGTAACAAAGGCGTGGGAGCAAATCTGATGTAATTTTTTCATCAAGGTACTGTCCGAAGCGCCCAATTTTCCTCCTTATTTGAGAGCCACCATCTTTGCTAAGCTGTTAACATAATTGATCATTCTTAATGATAGTCTAAGATGACACCACGGTTTCCTCTTCAGCTGACGGGTGAATAACAGAATTGCCATGATCATAGTTTGCTGAGAGTTGCTAGCCGAGCTACTAAAATGAGATATACGGCTTTTTTATGGAGTTGTAAGTTCATCCTTTACGCGCATTTTAGCGAAAACAAATTGGAGGGTCCACCTTCGGAGGTCAGTGTGGCCCGTCAAAGTCGGGAAGGTACGGGGGGGGGGGGGGTGCACCTTCCTAAAACTTACTGTGTAAAAACGGATTATGTTACGTATGATGCTACTGTAAGTAAAATACTGACTGACATATTTGTATTTGTTCTTTTTTTTAGAGTAAAAACCATGTGTATGCTTACATTTGCACCGATCCTTGCCAAATATAAATACCAATTTGCTTGCGATGAAATGACAAAAATGATTCGAAAAAAAACCCTTGATTTTGGCAATTTGAGACAAATTTGCTTAAAATATTTACGCTCTCAGTAATGAACATCATATTGTTAAAAGTGAATGCTTGTATTGATTTGAAAAAGGACATATGTAGTACACACTGATACCCAAAACAAGATGAGGTTGTCGCTTAACTATGAAAACACCCTTGGTTGGACGAGGGTAAATCAGATATATAAACATTTTCAAGGAAGGAAATTCTGACGAGTACCCATCGTAAGCTTGTAGTCGAAATCTAATTAGCTATGCTACGCTTACCGATAAAGGGTTCTTTGTGATATAATCCTTTAGTACGTCTCACTGTTACAAATTTTAAAATTGATTATTGCATTTTCTTTGTAATTGGACATGTTATTATCTATCTCTGCACCATGTCCCATAGACGTTGGCTCCAAATAGTCTGTTCCTATCTAGAGCAATCGTATTATGCCCTATCATGGAAGTGTGTCAGCTATGATGTCATTCTTTCATAGGTCTTGTCTGTCTGTTGTGCAAGGTCTGGGGCAGCATTTCTCAAAACAATGCCTGGGATGCCATCTGGTCAGGAGGCTTTGTTGACATCTAGTTTCAAACAGTTTTGTGTCTTACCTTCCTTGACCAGAGCACATCTTGCCACAACTTGAGGTGGTTCGCCGAGGAATGCTGGAGACAGGCTTGTCATTTTCAAAGCAGGAATGGTAGACTTTTCACTGAGAAGTCGCAAAAAATTCAGCTTTTGCCTGGCAGGAGAGGTATGTAGAGTGCTGCTATGATTTAAGCACTGGTATTTGGCGACTTCCTCCTTTTCCCATTAGGCTACTAGTGTCCACCACTAAGACTTAGAACAGTCTGCAGCTCGTCTGTCATTTTATCTCTGACTCTGATCTTGTTGAATATAGAAGCAGCTTTCCTAGAAACAGATGTATACTCGTTTTAGCTTATGGTTTAATTTTGGCGAGCTTCGGAAGTTTCGAGAGATTCCACCTTCTCAGGCAAATCTTTCTTCTTCAGAGCTTTATCGCAGCCTTCGTTCCACCCTTCTGAGAAGATTCAAAGGCCTTGAGCACCTTTTGTTGAATGAATTCTTGCATGGCATCACCGATGGTATTGGTGACATTCCACATGATTTATCAAAGGCAGTCTCTCATAGACTATTACATGGAGTTGCTGCAAGATGCAAGATAGTCCTCAAGTCCATTCCAGTCAGCTTTTTTGCTATAGCCAAAACTTTCCTTGGTGAGAGGCGCATCAGTTAATGTGAGGCTTTGAAGTAGTGTCGTTCGCAAAGTAGTGGTTGATGTTCCAACGCTGTTAATTAATGGAGACTGGAGAAAAAAGATTGGAGCGTCGGTAATGTTGAGATCCAGGCGGTTGCCAAGTTGATTGAGTGGCTCCTGAAACAATATGGGTCAGATCATGAGGGCAGCAGAAAGAAGTCAAACTGCTTGGCCCTACCTTCTGCATCAGTTGGAGATATGGCGGTCCAGCCATTCCACGATGATGCAGTTTTAAAATCTCCAGTCAGGATGCTGATGTAGCATTGGTTGTAGTAATAAGATGGTCTAGGTGTGTCATACCAGGTTATTCATATCACTTTCTTTGGAGGAGAGTACGCAAGTGATAGTAATATGCGACCACTCATTGTTTGGATGGTGAATATCATTCAAGCCTTTTTGGTTCCAGACTGTATTCTCGGACAATAGGCAGTCCAATTTAGAATAGACCTAGGCATCCACCCCATCCACGGTATATAGCGATTCTTTCCTCAGCCAAGTGTAGGTGTCTACGAGATCAGGAACAGAAGGAGTTCCAGTTTGATGTCAGTTATGAGGATGATGTCAAGTTTGGTCTCAGCTGGAGAGTACTAGCATTCCTAGCCTTAAGTTGTCCCCTGTTTGTTCTTAGGCCTTTAATGTTGGTCAACCACAGATTCAGATTCGTTGGTCAGGTTATCGGAGCACGTTTAGTCGTATCCGTTCGGTCCGTCCATTCCATATTCTTGTAGGGTTTCGCGATGAATGCAAGAATTGGGGAAGTCTACCCATGGAGGGAGGAAAAAACAAAAGCACCCAAAGGGAAATCAAAAATCTTTTACTGCACGAGAGGTAAAACCATATCACCGCAAAGTTGAAAAACACAAAGGGAATTGTGTCTGGCCAACGGTTATTCTTGCTTACCGGCAACTGCTCGGCAACAGTGTCTCCTTTCTTGGAGAGTAAATAGAACAGTGGTTCTCCAAATTCCATTTCAGTCTGCTCCGCAGTCAGAGTAGGTTACACAGAAATTCGAATCTGTGGTAGAGTAATATAATCCTTACCACAGACGATAGGTAATTGAATTGCGCTGGACCGGTTACTTTCCTTATTCACAAAATTTATCGTGCTCGACAAAACCCCTTTCAAATTTAGTTATTCATGGCGTTTTTATGCCCAAATGCTTGGTTAACATGTTCATGAAACTAAGACACATACCATTTGGACTTTAAAATCTCCATAAACGCAAATTTTTCACGCAGTTTTCCAACATAGTTCGTGCCACCTGGCAATGTTGATAGAAATTCCACATGTATAAATAATATCAAGTGACATAAAGGTCATGTCAAACTCCTTTTTACACAAGGGGACTAATCTAGTTTTCGGGTTTGCACTACCCGCAATTCACAATGTTCCGTTACCAACATTCGGATAGCACTTCGCACATTAAGTGTTGACCAGGATTATTTCCAAAAGGGGGTATCGGGATACTCGCGCAGACCAGTAAACCGATGTGTAAATCAATGGCTATAAACAAATGTGCTGCTTCATCAAATCTAAGCAGAATAAAAAAAATAATGATTATTATCTATTATTAACAATCATTTTTTCATTGGAAAATGAATAAAATATGAAAATGGGACGTGACCGGTACGTATTAACCATTGAAAATTTCACGTGCCTTTGATGATGATAACACTTCCATATTGCCACCAATGGATGAATGTTTACGCGCGCAATGATTGTCAAATAGTAGGGAATTTTTAAATGACCTCGGGTCAGTTGTGTTAACGAGTGTTTATCAACAAATACTGATTATGTCTTGATGAACGATCATATACTTTTCTTTTTTTTTCAAAAATAGCTTTCAATTTTTTGAAATCTTCGTGACGTTTTTGAAAGTTACTCAATCGTGTCTACGTGGGTTTGGTTATAATGACCTACTTTTAAGAAGGGAACAAGTCCATCAACCAGGTAAATCAGGTATGTAATTTGTGTGTACACGGTCACAGCGCAATTTAATTACCTATCGTCTGTGGTTAGAGGCTTATATTATCTACCACAGATTCGATCTGTGTAGTAGGTTGATGGTCATCTTTAAAAGATACGACCTTCCATCCAGCAAGCCTTTTCTCAAGAGATGTGAAATCTGCCTCGCTGGGCCTTAACCGCCGTTGGTCTATGTGGCATAGATGAGGTACACAAGACTCTTCCGCACATGTATCAGACCAGATTGTTTAAATTTAAGTCCGCTATAAACATCATTTATTGTCTGCTTGTCCTATTCTTACTTCATAATTTATTACTACGATTACTTGTTATATTTTTTTCTGCTGCATTTCTGATTGTAATTACTACTTACTTATTTCCCTTTGAATTCAATTTCAACTATTTGATTGAATATTTATACCAGTCAGCCTACGTGCTTAATGTTTTCCACTTTGTCTTGTTTATGTTCCTGCTTTTACACCATTTCCTGTATCTATGTCATGTCTTTGTCTTTGCACTATTGGGGGGTTTTTTGGGTACCCAGTATATCGAGCTCTGATTTGGCTGGTTCTCCCCAAATGTCCATTTAATTGTCGATTTTATTTTGCTGGAATATAAACTAAAATTGAAACTGAGTTTTGATTTCTTGATATGGGGCAGGATACGCTTTGTCTAAATTTGTAGGAGGACATTATTGAAAGGACTCTTTCATTCGAATCTCGACACTAAGCGTATAATACAGAAAACTATTCTTTATTTAGTCCTATAGCTCCTACAACAATTTGCACGATTTGAATATCCATATCAGACACTTAACCATTTGGACCCCTGTACAACTTGTTTGACCCTTATATGATTTGGTTGCTGTTTTTACCCTGACACTAACGCCATGACTTTAAGCTGAAGATAGTACAAACTATACTTTTGGGTTACAAATAACGGATATACTTTTCCAACATATTTTGGAAGCAATTTAAACATTTGACCCCTGTTAATCTTTGTCTAGACCCCCCCTTCTTAAGGCCATTTGCTGCACTTAAGGATCACGTTTCAGGGTCCCTGTCAGGCTCTCTACATATTTAATCACTCAAACCTTTGTACTCGAGATGTGTTACAAATTCCCGGCTAGTTCCAGGCTATTACCATTTCGAGCAAAATTTACAAGCAGATTTGAACTTTTAATTATACCCTATTTTTAATTGTTCAATATTTTTTTATAAAGAAAATACTACTACTCGGTCCGAATATAACCAGCAAATATTCGTTAGCATGCTGAATTATATTCCTGACCCTAGAAAGCATAACCTTTCACAAAGCAAAGATAAATATCGCCATCTGTTGAGAAGCTGTACTGACCGCAGCATATTGGTACGAAACTGGCCGCATGCGTTGGAAGAAGAAGAAAAATTTCTACCTGCAGCATAATAGGGAGTATCCCTTTCAATGCCTTACAGTGGTACTCCTATAATTAAAGAGCGAAAATTATATCACTAATCGAGAACCGTTTTTGGCAATTATTCCAAAATAAAGAAATCGGGACCAGTCAAAGGTTTTACAGGAAAATTAATGCACCTCTGATGACGTGTTGTATTCTTGTGTTTCAATTGTGCAACCTAAACCATTAGATAAAATGACTCGGGAGAGTTTTAATACAGATTACTTGATTACACCAAATAATTGTTTTAGGCTAATTCATTTTCATATGCAAAATGTGGAAGGGGAGAGGTTGAAAGGGATACGTCCCTGTAAAGTTTGAGATCCCCCGCTTTAAAACTTTACAACAATTTTGTGGGGTGGATATAATTTTGTAATAGAGCTGTCCAAGAAATTCCTATAATTTAAGGCCCAATTTGTTATGTTATGCGTGTAAATTATGATTACAACGGTATTTTAGTAAATCTGAAAAGCCACTTATTACCGGAAAATATATTATATAGAGCCACGTATCAATTGTATGTATATCTAAAGGAACCGGTTTCTTGCTATAATGACAGGCTTGAACGAGTAAGAGTTTTTTTTTTGTGAAAATATATTGATCTGGAATTTGATCGTTTTATAGTTTGCAGGAAAATTCGAAAACCTTGTTAACTCAAAGCTATTGCGACAACATATTAAAAATGTCACATTATATAGAAATGGTACAATTAAAAAAAAATCATAACCCACTTATGACAAAATTCGCCTCACCCGAAAAGTCTTTGCTACGGCATGCAATTATGTCCACTTTCAAACAAATAAAATACGAGCTTACCATGAAATGTATCCGATATAAAGGAATCTATACTTTTTTATGTGGAGGTTATTTGTCACACATCTATGGTAGGTAAGAATACGGGGTTAAAAAAGGATTCATTCAGTGCGACAGCAGGTCACGCTGGCTTGCTTTATTTTCTTTTCACATGAAAACAACGGTGCAGCGCTACCTACTCCCGTTGGTAGAAACGTTTTGAAACAACTTCGTTTTGGGGGCTTGTAAATACGCTGTTTCATTTTAGAATATGGCAGAAATGTTGCTAAAAGTCCTACTTCTATCCTCAGATGGTACAAAAAAAAAAAAAAAAAAAAAAACATAATAAAATTATATGATTATTTTTTGGGGTTGAAAAACAAGGATTAAAAGTGAACAATATCGTGTTTAAATAATGCGTGGTCTTGACAATTAAGGAGCCCCACCAGGGCCCGTAGCCAGGGATTTATGCGGGGGGGTGCGGATTTGCCAGAAGCGGACCTTTGCGTACCAAAAAAAAAAATTTTCGGCTCGCTGCGCTCGTCCGGTTGCCCCAAAATTTTTCACCGTCGTCTCCAAATTCTGAAGAGCGGGGGGGGGGGGGGGGGGTGGGTTGTTGGGGGGGATGGAAGCAAATAATTTCGTCGCAGCGTGAGAAGCTTAGTCATTCTTAGTCATTCTCATTCATATACCATGCACCACAACCCTTAATACCCACTTTTAATTGACACACGACCGTAACATGCAAAGCGACCTTCAACCACATAAAGCGGACCTTTGTAACTTTTTTTGGGGGGGCTTCGCACCCCCCGCACCCCCCCTGGCTACGCCCTTCAAGCCCCACATCATTTTAAGTTGACCAAAGCATAAAGGGACATCTAGCTGTAAAAAAGTCTGTGCACGTGAAGCTGTATCTGTTTGAAGAAACGCGAAGACCACCGTTAGTTCATAGATTGCCAGTTTGAACATGAATTACCCCTATACTTTTAGATCAATAAACCTGGTTTTTCAAATGAAAAGCCCGCTGGTCTTTTGATTTGATACGCGCGGGTTTTGAAAACCTGGTTTTTCGAGACGGAAACCCATTCAAGTTTTTGAAAAAAAAATCTCAAATTGAGAACTTGATTTATCGATTGAAAAATCTGTAATTTTAACCAAACAGATAGGTTTTATCTTTTATTGGCAAAATCTTGCATCCACATTGTTCAAAAATGAAATTATGAAAGAAACAAAAACCGTCTGATGATTTTCAACTGTCGTTTATATTTATGCATTCGTAGAATCAAAGGCGGCTCTTAGAATATCACAAATCCTATATTTGTATCGATGCTCAGTTCGGTCGTCGTGTGTTGAGGTTTATTTCGGCAGATATTGATATAAATATGATCAAAACGGACGCCCTCCTGCAAGATCGATTTGTAATGGATTAGACAGGCATTTTGATCGATAGATCGAGCGGACAGATCGATAGAGTGGTGGTTCGATCTTACCGTCTTAAAGTCTATATTTGAAATTTATTTTTTTTCTACAGTTTTCTATTGTTTCTGCTACATTAATATTGTCAAACATTACTGGCACTAGTGACTAGAATAAATTTAGTTATGAATCAAAATATTCAAAAGGTTTCGACATGCCGGCATGAGATGCTCATAGTGGTACGGATTGGCAGTGGGACAAACGAGGTTACTTGACTCAAATTTGCTATTTGCTGTCCACATTCCATTTAATTTGAGAAACCTACCATCCTACCATGTCAATCATGAAATCCCATCACTTCGTAATATACCTAGTGCATTGTCAGAAATTTTAAAGAGTTTTTCGAAATGTCATGCAAGAAAAAGAAAGTAGTAGTGCATCCACTTTTTTCCCTTACAGCAAGCCTATAGTTAATTTGATATAACCAAAAATGTCAAGATTCCTTGGTCAACGTGGCGTTATGAGGCTTACACCTTGGGTATATTTGGTTAAATTCAATATCACCATCTTCTGCTTCAAGACTCCCATCCGTCCATCTGCATCCAATGGCGAGATATACGGGATACATCTCATTATTGAGTGCTCTCTGTATCATGGTATCTCCATCCCAAGTCACAAGGAATCTGTTCTCTTCATCTTTAAAGGGATTGTTTCTCTATGTATGCCACACCTATTTTCAACTTGGTTTCACGGGATATCATAACCGATTTGAATGTTAAATATGAAATCGTTCACCATCTCTGTTTATAGTAACTTGTGGTCTCAGGTTGATGAGCGCTTTCCGCAGAACATATCCGAACTCCATTGCCTTCAGCAAATCTTCATAGTTCGGACTGGAACTTTCAAGCTTCCAGGTTCCAAAGAAGAAATTTGTTGTCCACGTTGTGCCATGTGCGCAGGATAACAATGATAACTAGTGAACATTAATTTGCAGAAGTAATGAAGTAGCAGCAAATATGAAATTGTCAAATGGGATTACAAAATGAAAGCATGTTACCTTTTTAATATTGAAGAAATTCAGGGAAACATGCTGGTGCCCGTTACAATTGATAAGTTACGGAAATAAACTCCTTTACCAATTGAATTACCTTTAATCACTTCTTCCTAGTTAAATATATACGTGTGGGTTATTATTTAAAAGAAAGCCGTCAGAGCAATTAATTTTATATAGTATTCTAACTGATGCCAAGAGCGCATCGAAGGGGGGGAAAGCGTTTGCTACAAGCTATCTTAATCCAGAAAAAAAATGGTTCTTTAAATCATATTCTTTTATTAATTAGATCCTCATACTCAAAGTTTGTAGTGGATTTCTGTTATTGGTGTTTGTGCTGGAAAAAATTAAGTTAGTATGTCTTACGGCAGAAATTATTGCTTAGAATAAGAAATTAACATTAAAAAAAAAAAAACGGGTTCAACCTTGGTGGACAACTTTAGTTGCAGAAGGTTAATTGGAAATAAGACTGGCAAAATTTGGCGGTCCTCACCCTTCACAAGCCAAATTCGTAGGCCCGTTATCCCTTGCACTGCAGGAAAGTAAAGCCTTTAAGTGATACCATTTAACGTTCATCACCTGATCCGTTCAAACAACATTACCAATCAACCTTTGGTCTTGTTGAGTAACACGCCAGTCAGTTCAATAATGAATCATGCAAATGACCCAGAATAATTTACCAATTTTAACCAGGCCTGTGTTGAACTCCTATTCTACCCTGTACAAGGCCAGGGGAATGGCTGTTATAGGGCCCCCACGCAGTGTGAGGTTAGCATGGTTCTGATAATAACGTAAGTAGACTAGTGAACGTCCATAAGATTGCTTGTGATTGTAACGCATAATAAAGAAAGGTATATCCAACAAATCGCGATTTATTCATCTTAAAAATAGGAAAAAGAAAAGAGAAACAGTATACTATCAGATAAACGTATTTAGTCCAGGATACAGACCATGTGACTTGTTATACCACATATGTAATGTTTTTCAACAGTTGGATGACCAATTGTTCCTGCGAATCTGAATCGAGGGAGTACCAGACGAAAAAACCTTGAGCAACGCACAAAGAAACGCACAAATTAAAATGGCCACCAAAACTTAAAAACTCATATGTTAATAGTCAAAACAACCCACTGTGACCAATTAAAATATGATTCATTAAACACCTAATTAAGAGATTCAATATGGGTGCCAATACCACAAAAAGTATCGATATGTATCTATTTTTGAATGGTAGAATGGTAATTGGAGTATATATTATCCAATGCTTGAACAATCATATATTAATTAAACCATTAGAATAGCTTTTCAACAATTTGATAATTAATCAAATCCATAAACCTTCAAGTGGCTCCAAAAATGGCACAATTCATTACTACATATAACAAGGAGCTGCCAGTTTGTGATATCACTATAATGATTCAGAGCAATTTAAATATCATAACATAATCAAATTGATTGATATCTGCAGATGGCATCCTAGGTAGGACGTTAAATACATGCACCGAAAAAATGCTCAAAAACATCCCAAGCCCGCAATATATTGACATATTGATCAAATATTGTTAAATGCCCAAAACATCCCAAGCCCGCAATATATTGACATATTGATCAAATTGATTAAATGCTCCCTCAAACATCCCAGCCCGCAATATATTGAATATTGATAAATAGTGATAAATGCCTCAAACATCCCAAGCCCGAAATATATTGACATATGATCAATATTGTAATATGCTAAAACATTCCCAAGCCGGCAATATATTGAACTATTGATCAATATGTTGTGAAAGAAACCAACAATTTTCGAAATCATTCCATATCACACTTGTACTATGTCCCGAGAAGAAATTAGAATTTTCAAAAATGATTTCACCAAACGATCGGGCGACGTATGAAAATCTAACAGTAGACAGATGCCCTACGTAAGCGTGTGAAATAAAATTCTTTTTGTTATACAATCCAAGTACAAACCGTACATTCATACTCCTGGGGGATGCACCTTCTAGAGAAAGCAAGTCACGACGTAGAACGCCAAGCGAAGGGGTTATTCATAGAACACTACCCAATGCCTTTGAAGTTGCGTAGCACGAGTATAAGTCTTGTGCATTCAACCTTTGAATGAGTTAATTACAAGGAGACCAGTATAAAATTCCATTTCCTGGTAATTTTAAAAATGACCTAGTAGCTCGGCTTTAAAAGATCCAAGGATCCCAGCCGGATAAAATTCCCAAAGCCGCTGAATGATGAGCGTAAAAAACTGTAAGAAAGAAAGTTGACTCCGAAGTTTAGCATCACACATTTGTTCATTTTGTAGATATTTTGCATTGAAAACTCGGGAGTTTGAACTTGAAATTGAAACAATTGTAACGCAACAAATATCTCAGGAACCCCCCTAAATATTAACACTTTCCTAAAGGATGTGTGATGAACTTCCACCACATGTTAGAAGGCTTCAAAGACATCAAACAAATAAAGAAATAAAAAAACGAGACAGTTGTTCAGTAAGAAAAATTAGGGGCAAAACATTGATTGTATTTGTTTTTTGTGTTTTCTGTTAATTTATTATCCTGTTTGTAAGTAACCAAATTTTTAATCTTGCTTGTACTTAAGTTTTGTATAAATAATCTTAGAATTTGTGAATTTTAGCCATTGTTTGTTTTTCTCTGGCTTGTAGTTATTGCTTTCGTCTTTGGTCTTGGACCGTTGTTCACACATATCTGGTCGTAATTGTATTCTTAGACCCTTATTCGTTTTTACTCGGTCCTTGTTTTTAGTGCTTAGTATTGTCTGACTTGTCAACAACATCTTGTCTACAGGTATTGTTTCACTTTTAATACCCGGGTTCCATTTGCTCTCTTCTAAACTTCTTCCTTTTTCAACCTAACCTCATTCCAAAACCCCATCTTCAGTTCCCCCTCTCTCTCGCTCACTCACTCTCGTCTCTCCACTCTCTCTCTCTCTAACCCCATCGCTATTAGTTCCTTGAAATATTCTTTTCAGTAGGCCCATGCCTTGCTATATACGAACTGCCATTTAACCAACCAGCTTCATGACGAAGACTTCGCGCCATCATTAATGAATTTTTTCCAACCACTAAATTGAACATCATAAACTTAATTCCTTTGCATCACTCGTTACTCACAGACACCAATCATCTCAAACATGTGACCAACCACCTTCACCACACACACAAAAAACTTTGGTTCTGACTCACGATAATCACACTGACGCCCGCTTTAACACACTATAAAACCATCAAGCAACGACTCATTTTCCATATTCCATTTCAACTGCCAGTAGTTATCAAAAATTAATATGAAGAAACACTAACTACCCTTGTCACCTAACCACTCTTCTCTGTCTTAGTCATTTTCATAAAAAACAGGGCTTACGGACCACCAAGTCTCCACCTCACTTTAATGGCTAAAGTTACATTCAGGAGCTCACTGGCAGAGGAAGGGGAGTTTGGTCTTTACATAAAAAAAATCACCTCTCATACAAAATCATCGACACAACCCCAGCACCAGAATTGATCACTTTTTATCGAACTCACCATTAACACAACAAAGACCCACACAAATAACTGCGGAAGTTATTACAGGACTGCCGAACACACAATTCCAAAAAAAATTAAACAATAGCATTCGAGGCAGCTTCTCACTGAAATTAATAAAAAACAACCGTGACGTCTATATTGTCGGTGACTTGAATGCAATCTTCTCAAATTATTCACTCATCCACACATCAATAACTTTATAAAACATCACTTGCAACTCTTATATCCCTAAAATTAACAGACCTACAAGGAATTTACGCAAACACAGCAACGCTTAATTGATAAATTATCACCAACTCCACTGACACAGACTCCACACCAGGGATTATTGTCACTGACAATACAGATCACTTCCCAATATTATCATTAATCATTCAATTAAGCATAATCATGCCACAAAAACACAATCACTAAACGTGACTTCAGAGAATACAACATTCAGCACATTAACCGTAGACTCAACAATGAATCATGGGAACAGAGACTCACAGAAAATGACCTACATAGCGTAACAGCAACTTCTACAACTTATACGAAACATTACAACGAATCATTCCCCTTACAAAAGAAGACCCTAAAAAATCGTACCAATAAAAGCCCCTGGATGACAACAGCAATGTCCAAGGCATCAAACACACGCACGGCCTCTCTATTAAAAACATAACCTGAAGGAAAAACACACCAGCAACCAAACAAACAATACAAAAACATACAAAAACAAATTAATCACATTATTTTATTGCCAAGAAAAAAAACACAACAGAAACAAAATTGCCGAAAACTCAAAAAGGATCTCACCAAAACCTGGACATTTCTCAACAACATTCTAGGGAGGAAGGTATCCACTAATCAAATTCCCGGACCTTTTCACTAAAAATAAGCAGTAACTGACCCGCTTGACATAGCCAGCGCATTCAACGATCACTTCACTAACCATGGGCAAAAACTTAGCTAACAAAAATTCACCTCAAGTAAACCATTTAACAAACACTTCCAAAAACACATCACCCTCAATGTTTCCTGAATCCGTTACTGTTGAGAAATGCACAAAACTCGCCACCTGTTAAAACCTCGTAAAAGTGCGGGTACCGACAAGATTGACCCTGGGATTGCCAACCAAATCATATGATAAACCTCATTTGCCTTCTGATGCAATTATTTAACCAATCACTTATCACCGGAACCTTCCCAGACCACCTCAAATCAGCAAAGTCATTCCCATTTACAAAAACAAAGATGCACATAACTTGCCAAATTAACAGGCCCATTTATGTTCTACCATCTTTTTCAAACTACTTGAAAAAAGTCATGTACACACAACGTCGGGTCGAATTCTTCAACAAGCACACAGTCTTGTCGGTGAACAATAGGTTTTAGGCCCAAACGCTCGACTTAAGGGCACTCCTTTGCATAACAACCAAGCCCAAACCTTGCACTACAATAAACTCCACACCAGCGGGTTATTTCCTGGGATCTCTCCAAGGTTTCGACACCATTGACACAACATTCTTCTCACCAGCTTTTTCATTACGGTGGTTCCGTGGAGTAGACATGGAGAGGTTCAGGAGTTACCTAATAAACCGCTCACAATCAGTCCACGTACACTCCACCGCATAATCCATCAAACCAGGAACAGTTGGCGTCCCGCAAGGATCAATCCTGGACCCTACTTGTCATCTTTACATGAATGACATCACACATCTCAACACAATAAAAAAAACTAATCTTATTTGAGATGACACACACATTTTTCTTTCAACCCTAACATTACGCACTTTTAACAAAATGAATCAGAAAAAACTCGCAACATCACTGACTGGTTTCGGGCTATCAAACTTTCTCTCAATTGTTAAAAACTGACTACATGCTTTTTTCTACACACAACCTAATCACAACCAAACATAACAATAGATAACCAGAGAATCTCCAAGGTACACTCAACCAAATTCTTGGCATCACAATCGCGGACAAACTAAACCATGGAATGAAACACATCAACTCGTCACCACAAAGCGTCTCACGCAATGAGTCTAGAGCTGGAATAGATCTGTATGCACTTAATTTAGGAGAGGATAACTGAACTGTTTTAGGCTAATATGAACCCTAGGAACAACTTGGGTTGTGTGCCCCAAAATTGAGATCCTGGTCGAAGGCCTGAGTTCGCCAAATTCAAATGGCGCCAAAATCAATCTAATAGCCTACTAGGATTCTTAAGGTAGATTAGAACAAACAAATAAGGTGTTTTGGTTAACAAAATGGTATGTTAAGACAAAAGTAAACACATAGATCATTGAAAAATGGGATTTTAATA